>JAUDYJ010000001.1:37644623-37839623 GCA_030761175.1 Masticophis lateralis
TAAGTACCCCATGGGCTGAATCTGCCCCCCTGGGCCTTTAGTTTAACATCCCTGGCCTATCTATCTATCTATCTATCTATCTATCTATCTATCATCTATCTATCTATCTATCTATCTATCTATCTATCTATCTATCTATCTATCTATCTATCTATCATCTATCTCTGTAGTGGCACAGTGATTAGAATGCAGGCTAACTCTGCATTCCATTGCTAGGAGTTCAGTCCTAACAGGCTCAAGGTTGATTCAGCTTTCCACCTTTCTGAGACTGGTAAAATGAGGACCAAGTCAGTCTGTTGGAGGCAATATGCTGAATCTCTGTTTAGAGAGTGCTGACAAGCACTATGAAGTGGTGCAATTGCTATTGCTAACATCTATCTCTATTCTTAATAGTTGTATTTGTTTTTCTTTATGAAACAGCTACAATTTTCAATCTTCTACTTCTTTGTTTTAATATTTATTTCCCCAATATTTTAAAACTATTTCTTCTTCATTATTTTACTTCTGCTGCTCTAGTCTTCTCTAAACCGTTTATTTGAATCTATGAGACTGATTTCTTTGTTATGCTTCTATAATATAAAACTTCTGATTTGTCTTCCTAATTTCCCTACCTCTTAAATATCTTCTCTAGAATGATGCATTTTTCTCCATAATTGTCAAGATTTTTCAAATTATTATTAATAATACTCATTATATTTTACTATTCTCATTTTGACTGATTTTTTGCAATAGCATCCCTAGCCTTGATTATTATAATTTTCTTCAAAAGTTTCTTTGCTTCTTATCTGATTATCTCTATTTTAAATACAGATTCTTCACATGACCTCATATGTTTCTACATTTGCTTCCATTTCTTGTAATATATGAGTTCCCAGGACCACATATGAATTGCCAGCATATTGAAACATTAACATGGTAGAAAGAAAAATTATTAAATAAACATTTAAATTTAAAATTTAATAATTATAATGTATCAAATAAATAACATTATTAAATAAATTTGTGAGTTCAATTGGTCAAATATTGGATTTGTGCCAGAGAAATTCAATTTCAGGTTCTAACTAAGGACCTAAGAATTATTAAGGTAGTGTTCCCTGTAGGCACTTCCAAGCAGTTCAAAAAAGTTAGGGTATTATTTCTATATATCAAGGAAGTTTTTTAGATATTGCTCCAAGGGCTCCTTGTTATAATTGGTATAACAACAGATTTCTTTCTCCATAAGTGTTCAACTTTGATCTGCAAGTCCCAGTACTTTATAATTTTTCTTCAATCCAATCAGCTGGAATAGCAGTATTAGTGAAGCCTGTTTTCTTCTTCTCAATCATTGTTATATAAGGCATGTTGTGAACAAGATATCTGTCTGTTTGGATATTAAAACGCCATAAGATCTTAATCTGCTCATTTTCTAAAACCTCAGCTTGATGGTCTTAGTAGCAATAGCACTTAGACTTATATGCGATTCTATAGTGTTTTAAAGCACTCCCTGAGGTTTTTTTTACAGTGTCAGCAGGGGTAGGTTTCACTTACCTTTGCTACAGGTTTGCTCACTGCACATGTGCAGACCACATTTGATGACTTCTGGGTGGGTGGGTGGAGCCTCCCGCCGCCACTGCTACCAGTTTGCCCGAACCAGGGCGAACTGGTAGCAACCCACCACTGCAGTGTCAGAAAATTCCCCCAACAATCTGGATTCTCATTTTACTGACTTCAGAAGGATGGAAAGCTGAGTTAATCTTGAACTCATCAGGATTGAACTCCAGACTGTGGACAGAGTTAGCCTGCAATAACCACTGCACCACTACATTCAAATCTTTGGCAAAATTTCCAGTGAATAATTCTGGGAACTCTGATGCTGCTTGTAGTCTGTTTGAGAAATTTTACTGCAGCATTGTTTGATCCTTCCCATTACAAAGCAACATTTGCTTTTTTTTTTTTTTGTTACATGTTGAATTTTCATCCACATGCAATTAGTTGGCAAATATTGTTTTTGAGCTGGTAAAATAAAGCCTTCAGTTTCTTTCTTTAATACTCCTGATCTTAACCAACTCCATATATTATTAGTAGTATCATGTGTTAAACTTGTATGCCATCTTACTTTGGCTTAATGACAAAGAAATTACAATAAAAATAAATTAAAGATAAAGGATGGCAAGTCTCATGAAATGAAGGGTCTGACTCTCTCTTGCCAAAGACTTTGATGAAGTGCCAGCCCAGAGGTGGTATTCAGCCAGTTTGCACCAGTTCACACGAACCATTGTGTAAATTTGGCCAAGGTTGCCCAACCGGTAGCAATGGCCAGCTGGCCACGCCCCTGAACTGATCCCCTGGTCACTGCTCGCTCGCCCTGCCCACCATGTTCATCACCATCATGTTCTTTGTGCATGTGCATTCCGTTGTCTTGCAAGTCCAATGGGATGCACATGTGCGAAGAACATGGCTGCGATGGCAGCAGCTTTTTCCGTGATCTCAGGTACTTTTTGGCAGCCTGTGGCCAGCCACTGCAAACACAAAGGGCTCTCAAAGAGGCTTCTTTGCCAGCCGCTTTCCAGCAGTGATGGCTGGCTGGGAGCCACTGAAAACTTGGGTCAGCTTGCCTTCCAGACTCTGGACCAGCCGCCGTGGAAGGTAAGCAGCCTGAACAAAGAGGGGGTGGTGGGGGAGGAAGCGGGACTAGGGCTGGGGTCGCTAAAGAAGGTGAAATGGGGGCAACTGGCAAAGGGAGGGTGGGGGTAGATAGGTGGAAATTCCAAAAATTTTCCTACCTTTTCCTGTGGGCGTGGCTATGTGGGGAGGGCAAATAACTGAGTGCGCATGAGTGTCATCAAGTTGGTCACGCTGACTCAGTCACATACCTCCCTCACCTAGCCATGCCCACCAAACCGGTAACAAAATTTTTTGAAACCTACCACTGTGCCAGACCTTCACTGCCCTTGTACCGATCCAGAGAGTGAGGTCATCAGGAATTTCAGGGGGAATCTTGCTCTAGAGAGCAGGCATTCCTTCAGAGAGGGTGTGGTTCCAGTGGTCCAATATATAACATCATTAAATTTACATAAATAAACATCAAATAATAATAATGTTTGTTTTAGATAATAAACATTAATGATTATTGTTTATTGTAGATCTTTAGGATAGATATTTGGCAAAATTATGTAATTAAGTTCATTTTATAGAATAATTAATTGAAAATAATCTAATGCTATAACTTTCTTTCACAACTATTATCTGACAGATTTATTGTGACTGCTACTCCTAAATTTTTTATCAGACATCTTGGTATTTTGCATAATAGCAAAATGTTCACTACTTTGATGCTAACAATAATAAATCTGGAGCCAGAAACAGATATAACAAAAAATGTAAAGCAAGCAATTCTTGTGAATTTCCCACTCATCTATGGTGGGAATTAATATAAAAAGCTAGAATGAGGATTAAAAATTTCATACTTACTTTGCATTTAAAGATCTTGGGTATATGCAGTGACCTAGAAATATCACAAAAGTTAATGTTGAGAATTATTTTTAAACTACTCAAACCTTCAGGAGGAGTCAAAAGGGAGCAATATATTAGTATGTTCAAGGACTCTTTTTCTACCAGCTTCTACTGTTATTTGTGAATGTAACCAACTTTTTAAACCTTAGTGTTTCAGACTGAAAAAATATATAGTACATGGAAATTTAAAATATTTTGTTTATATTGCTTTATAAGGCCATACAAATTCCAAAGTCTCTGAACAGCTGACAATATACCAACAAACAGAATTAAAATTTAGTAGTAAGGTCCGTTCATGATAGAATTACATACATTGAAGATAATATGATTTTGCTAATACCCAAATGCTTTCTTCAAAGCCATATTTTAAAGGCTATTTTGAAACAAGAAAGGGTCAGGATGATTTGGTGTTTTAGAAATCTGGGGAAGACTATTATTAAAGCTTTTGCTGTTTTATTAACTAATTTCTTCCATTTTCAAAATATATAGTGGGATATCACACACACTTGGAAATAAAATATGTTATTATACACAAACCTACACAAACCACTTCAGTATAAAGAGGTATGGATATATGTGAAGATGGATAATAATTTCAGTATTTTGAATACAGTGACTTGTGACCAAGTGATTAGTGACCATTCAAAATTATCATAAATCTACTTGTGTGATACTTATGATCCAAAATCAGTTATTCAAAGATTACCCCCTGTGGTCATCTGACCACACTTCAATCGCTTGGAAACTGAGTATATGCAGCATCCCGCATTTTATTCTGGTTTTGCCAAAAACTGGTATTTATTTTAGATTTTTTACAAAACTGGCCCATAACAGGCTACAGCTCAGCTTAACAACTGCAGCATTCTCTTAATGACCATCACAAAATAGATCATAAGATCGAGTTGTTCACATGGATGGCCTGATTTATGAACTTCACGAGTTATGACTGTAATGGGTAGTCCCTATTATGGTCTTAACTCAAGGATTGTCTTTAATTAAACAAATCTGGAAAAACATTTTAGTTTTTCAATTTAACAAAAAATGATAGGAGATGCCATGTCTCCAATATGTCAGTTGATTGTAGATCTGTGGACAAGGGACTATGGTTAGATTCTATTAGCAGACTTTAAACCATTGTCACTTTATAATTCATTTTCTATAATCAATTTCAAGCACCAGGAACTGTTAATTGTCATGTCAAGTCTTTATTGTGTTCTTTTACCTGAATTTGATTCAACTTTGTCTGTTTCTATTGAGTAATCAAATAACCACTGATTTTGGCAGCACTCCTAGAATTTTAGTATCTATCTTACACAAGCTTCTGTGAGCATTATATTCAGGTACATAAATAGTTCAAGTTAAAAAGGAAGAGCAAAAGTTGGAAGGCAAATTAAAAAAAAGCTTTCATTATCTCAACAAACAAAGAAAAACAGCTGCTGGCAAATGAACCAGCAAACAGAATATTTATATATTCCTCTCTTTTTTAGAGGTGAATCATCTACATGTCCATAATGAACATTAATTATTTACCTGTAGTATGTTTGAGCCCTTATCTTTTGTCTTTCCACCAAACTAGTCATTATACTCATATATACCAGATGTATCAGATCTTCTCTTGCCTCAAGGAAGGGAGGCTACAGTGTGTGGGGAGCAATGATGAAAAGTGGATAGAGCATATGGACAAGGCTGGTAGTGGTATTATCTGTTTGTTTCCTTGGTCTTCAGTAATAGAAACTATGTTTTATTTAACTTTCACAGGGGCTGGTTGGCACTCTGAGAGCGCTCATTTACCTTTTTAACTAATTTCTAATATATTTTAATAAATCTTCCCTCCTTTTAAATTCTAAATTTTCTAATTTTTAATATGCTGTTTTTATATTTTAACATTTTATTCTACACCACATAGAGTCCCTCCCTGAGAGAGATGGGAAGTTCAAAAATGTAATAAATAAGTGAATAAATAAAAAAAAATTCATAGAGACTATTCAGGAGAATTCAGTTGTCAGATATCAAAGGGCCACTGAGAGATTGAGCAGAATCAACACTTCATCAAAAAGGAAAAAGGAGTGCAGTGGTTCATGTGGTTAGGACAATTTGTTGGAGGTTAGCAAAGCCTATGTTTGAGATCCGAGTGCTGCTGCATGGGGGCAAGTGAGCTCCTGTCATTTGCTGCAGCTCCTTAACGTGGACATGAAAGGGTGAGGTCACTGGCTAATCTTTGCAACCTAGAAGCATTTTAAATGGTGTCTCCAACATGAAAGGGACAGGGGGATGAAAAAGAAGTTGCTATTAATTATTAAACTATTCTGAGGGAGGAAAAAAATTCCCATAAATCTAATCAACTTAACCAATTTGAAATAAATTGATTGGTAACAGTATCGTACGACTTAGTTCCAGTATAATAACTTGAGTTTAATAAAAGGACAGCCTGGAGAATTGTTAATAAGATGTTCTCCTGATTATACACCTTTCTTATTGCATCCCCTTGAGATAATTGTGAATTCAAGATAATAATTTATTAGCACTCTTTCAGTCCTTTATTAGGCCAGTGGGATTTGTTACCAAGGGGTTGCTGAGGCTACATTCATGTTACCTTGATTATGCCTCTTTTTTTAAAAAAATATCAAATAACAGGATGAATATAGAGATTGACCATATTAATAAATAATAAAATAAATAAATAAAAGTATTGCTTTTATTTTTCCTTCTTCTACATTTACAATTAACAGCCATTGTTGATTATATGCCCATTTTGGGAGGAACTGTTTGCATGAAACACCTTGAATTCTTTAATTCACAATTATATTTAACATTTTTTGGGCATTTAACATCTCTTTAGGTCACAGGAGATCAAAATGATCCTGTTACATCTTGAAAGACAGATTTCAAGAATAATGGCATTGCCTAGAAAAGAAGGTTCTGTGCTACTGTGCCAAGTTGCCATGGTTACTGAGCACTGCTTCATGGGAATTTCCTGGCTTTACTTTAAGATTATTTTTAAACTGAATTTTGCTGCATTTCTCCTCACCTCTCCTTGTGTCCACCATAAGATTGTTTTCTATTTTTATATTAACACCAAATCAAGTACTATATAGATCATTACAATGCAGTGATAAAAGTAGTACATTGTGTATCTGGGAAGATCACAGAGCTTCCAGCTAGAATTTCTATAAATAGATACTCTCATAGATATCTCTGGTGCACATTTACTGTTTTACAAGCAAGAAAACCAAATAGAGTCGTCTCAGTTCCACAAAAATAGGAAGGTTGAATTTTTGTGTTATATATCAAGTCAAAAGATCACAGTATAGTCACTAATAGAAATTACTGTATCTGATTCTGCATTAACAGTGAATCTGGTATCCTTGCCTATGATGAATAAGTAAGATAAATACGAACAAGGCTGGGAGGCTCTTTTCAATCTGCCTTGAGATTTTTTTCTAATGATCTAGAAGGCAGCAGTTTCTTCACTACCTAGAATACAACATTCATTCTTGGTGGTGTTCTTCTGTTTTTCCAAATTGGTTGATTGTATTGGCCTTCATATAGTATCATATAGAGTGGCAAGATTTAATATATAGACTATTGCTACTTTATGGTTGGAATGTCCCAAATTGCATTTTTTTACTTTGCATCTTTTACGTAAAAACTCTTGAAAAAGAAACTGGATTCACTTGTAACTTATTTTAAGCTTGTTTATGTTTTTTTATAAAAAGTTTTTTTATTTTAAACAACATTAAAACACATTAAAAATCAGACATATACATTTATTTTGTTATACAATAACAAAATAAAGCTAAATGTCATTTTTTCTTTTTTTTTCAACTATATACAGTGGTCTATTCTTTCTATAACTTCAATATTTACAAATATTTTAGTACTGGACTCACTTGTAATTTTTTTTTTAAATTAGATTTATATGCTGCCCTTCTCCGGAGACTCAGGGCGGTTTACAATGTGTTAAGCAATAGCCTTCATACTTTTTGTATATTTATACAAAGTCATCTTATTGCCCCCCCCCAAAAAAAAACTGGGTCCTCAATTTACCTACCTTAGAAAAGATGGAAGGCTGAGTCAACTTTGAGCCTCGAACTTGCAATAATTGCAAACAGCTGAATGTTAATAACAGGCTATCTAGCCTGTGAGATATCTGAGGCTCTTAAGCTAGTTTATGTTTTATTCTCAAATAACAGTATATTATTTACAAAAAAGTGTAGATATTAAATCAATATTGTACAACACAATCCTATTGTGTTGCCAGTGTCTGTTTCTATTCATAAATGAATCTTGTTATGTTTAGTTAAATTTTCTCCAAAGAAACGTGCCCAAAATTACAACTTACACTTGATATATGCCTTTCCCTTCCTGACTAGCAACATTTTATTTATTTGATTGTTATAAATACTGATGATAAACTGAGCCAATATGCTGTGCTCAGATTATTCTTGACTATTGATTATATTCCTTAGCCTGCACCTGCACTCAAGTACAAAGAAGGACACAAATGAGGAATAGGTGTACTTTGGTATCACTGACCTTAACTCTGAAACTTCCTGTCACAGGATATTATTTTTAAGGCAGACTTTGCCCCATCCCCTCACACCCCAAGAACCAATAAGTATAAAACAAAGCTTCTCATAATAACAGGACCTGAAGGATTATTCTGAAGGCTGTGGAAAGCTGTATTGTGCTGAAGTAACAGCTCCTCTTTTTTCATATGGAAAAACCCAGCTGGCCTTCAGATCTGTTCAAGATCTGATTCCTTATACTTTGCTATGCTATTGTATCTGGCTTGTTTTGACTTTGTTGCATGTGACTTTTCCTCACCTGCACTTATGTTGCCCTGTTTCACAAGTTTCATTATTTTTAATTCAGCAGAGGAGAAAGTATTTTAAAGTATTTTAAAGTAAACCTTTCAGCAGTGTGCCATGGATAGGTATTCAACTACACTAATCTCTGATCTGGGGATAGAACAATTTAAAATAGGTCTTTTAAAATATTGGAAATATTGAAGATATGATAGTAAGAGCAAATAAAACAGAATGAGGAAAATATGTGTACTAATTACATATTGCATTTTACTTTAAATAAAACCAGGTAATTTGAAAAGGAGGCATTGAAACATATGGAAGATAACATTTATTTTTTTTATTTGTAAGGAGCAGAGTTTTATGAGCTAAACTTTGAGTATGACCAAATACTTGAACTTCCTAAGGCATTTTTGCTGCTATTTTGCTGCTATTATCATAGGTATGTTATGTTTAGACATGCCTAAACAGAGGTGACAAATTACAACCAACAGTAATTAGAACATCATCCTAAAGTTTTCAAAGTGAGAAAATTATCTAAATAATTCAAATAATTTAGCAAAAGATATCTGGTTGATGATATCATTAATTTTATTACTCTATTCATGAAGAGTATTAATGAAGAGTATTAATGAAGAGTTGGATGTATTTGGTAGTCAAAAACAAAATGTTTTCAATACTTCCATTAATAGGGCACACAGCGATTATAGCAAACAGCTAAAAAATGATCCAATCATTTGGACAATGGAATTTCTGTTCATGGAAGAAAAAAAAAAAACACGTTTTAAGAAAGCGAGAAGATAAATCTTCCTTGTCACAAAGCTGTAGAACAATAAATGTTTTGAACTAGAGGCCAGGTTATCTAAGGGACTGCTTTTCCAGATTACATCTACTGGCCCATCAAATCTGGCAGGAAGGGCAAGATGTATGTCTTGTTTACAAGGGTGTTCCATCTGGCAGGACCTAGGAGATGAATATTTGCCCTTTGAGAACATTATCCCTCACTAGATGAGGGATGATGTTCCTTATGATCTTCTGGAAATCCCTCAATTTTTTTTTCTTTTTTCAGCAAGCTGCTGCTGAGATTTGAACTGCCAAATATATGATATGTAATATTGGCCCTCCTGATCTTGCTTTACTTATGTTTATTGTTTTTAACTGGTTTTATAGAATGTTTTGATTTTGATGACATTTATTGAATGTCATCCAGAGTCACTTTGTGGGTGGCCATATAAATTTGAGAAATACATGAACAAATATGATTTAATGTAAATATAAACAAGTATAATATAAACAAATCAGCCATGGTGATGCAGTGGTTAGAATGCGGTATTGCAGGCTACTTCTGCTGACTGCCAGCTGACTGCAATTTGGCAGTTCAAATCTCACCAGGCTCAAGGTTGACTCAGCCTTCCATCCTTCCAAGCCGGGTAAAATGAGGACCCAGACTGTTGGGGGCAATATGCTGACTCTATAATCCACTTAGAGAGGGCTGTAAAAACACTGTGAAGCAGTATATAAGTCTAAATGCTATTGTTATTGCTATTATACAGACATGCTTTCTGATATAATACATTACTATTTTGATGAAAGAAATAAAGATGTGAAATCTTTTCAGCTTCCTTTAGCCTTTAAGGCATTTGGCCTTAAATTGTTTGTCCCTCTAAGCCACCTCCTTCCATGATACCCCTTGAAATGTAATAGACAGGGAACTTTTGTTTTGTAGATACAAAGATTTAACTCTAGAAGAAATACAAGTAGAAAAAGTAATTCCCTTTCATTGATCCTTTGTTACCAGAGATAGAACTCAGTGGCTGCTGTGTAAAAAAGCGATTTCTCCAAATTAGGTAGAATTTAGATGCTAACAAATCACATACTTTTAGGAGGCTGCTCTCTGTATTTTTCATAATCCAAGCAGTAAATATATAGACAGAATCAACATATCACAGTAAGTCATATTGAGAGTTAGTTTTAGCTTAGAGGAATGTCTAAACACTGGCATTGTGGCTTATAAATTATGATATTAACTATAATATTATAGTTAAATGGTGGCCTATCCAAAAACAAAGATTAAAAAATTGTGAGTCTCTAGGTATTTTTTTTCCTAATTTTTACAGGTAATAAGATGGGCACATTATTAATACCAAATGATCCATGCTAGTTATCACTGACAATAAATTTATTATATTAATGATACATTGTGCAAAACAAAACAAAACACTTTTAAAATGAACTTTTAATCAATTTGATTAAACAACCATAGGCTGTAGTGATTTGAAATAGAAGACATAACTACCAACAGACAAAATTATTTCTAACACGTAAGAGCTTGCACCAGCAAAAGGTTTAGTATTTAAGGTATATGGTAGCAAGTGTTTTGTTAGCCAGAATCTCAGTTTTTTCCAACCCTATGTTTTTTTACTTACCTGTATTTTTTGGAGTATAAGACACACCTTCCTCCCCCCAAAAGAGGGTGGAAATGTTGGTGCATCTTATACACCGAATACAGCCATTTTTGGCCTCCTGAAGCCCCTCCCCGCTCATTCCATTTTTACAAAAAACAGAGGCATTTTTGTCCTTTGTTTCTCACAAAAATGGGCAAAAAACGGCCCATTTTTCACCAATTTTTGCAAAAAACGGGGCACACAGAAGGTTTAGGAGGCCTGCAGAGTATTCCTGGGGGCCAGGGAGGGCAAACCTTTTTTTTTTCTTACCTCTTTGAAAACTTGGTGCATCTTATATACCAGTGTGTCTTATATCTGAAAAGTACGGTAGGTTTAACAAAAAAACCTGCCATTTCAGTCAGCCCAACCTTTCCAATCAGCCAAGAAAAGTGGCTGATATCTCTCATTTTTCAAAAGCAGGGGACAAAAGCCAACAGAAAGCATTATTTTGCTTAGCAGGGCTGACCATTGGAATGCCGCCCCCCCCCCCCCCACCTTTCCCCATAGAAGGCTTGTTTGGCTTATATACAAGGTACTGTTTTTGGATGTGTACATAGTGTTTGTGTTATTATGATGATCACGGCTCTGCATTATCTTCTTTTGTGAGCTTTCAAGAGGTTACTTGTGATTGCAGCAACATATAGCATTAGCATTTAATAAAATGAAATAAGTATTTAAATACATTTTTCATATGAAGATGATTCAAAATAACACAGTATTAAATGTTGATGGGAATCTCATCGGAGTTTTGTAATGCATCTCTGTAGATCAAATATATATCGTTGCTACAGTGGATATCACATAAGTTTAATACTAATTATACACTTTGTAACTCTAGATTTTAAACTCTCTTTTTTAGTTTTAAGGAAGATATTTTCTTCTGCTCAATCTTTTTTTAAAAAATGGAACAATCAGGATTATATGGCATATTCTAAATATAGATACATTATACACTGATAGAGTGTTGTATGATTTTTACAAAACAAAAAGTAAACAATATTGGTCCATTCCCACTTGAAAAATTCCTCCATATATAGCATTTTTACCAACATGGCATTGGCATTGTGATAATGTGTTCCCATTACTTTACCTTCCTTGGATAGCTGAACCTCCTGGGTTAATTTCACTTTGATTTGGAATGGATTTTGATTAGAAAAAATTGTTTTCACATTTGCAAGAAATCTTGATTTATCTTACTCCTGCACTCCTAATTCAGAACCTGCCAGTAGATTCCACAGCTTTGTTAATAAAACCAATCTTATTCCTTATGCCAAATTCCAGTTAATTTGATAATCTTTGTACAAAATGTTGTATTTCGCAATTAAATTGAACAGCATGTTTCAAACCCTTGCCTCAGCCCATCTCTTGATCTCCCTTATAAACAGGATTCTGTTTTCCTGTCCATTCCCCAATGTTGGACAAATTGGCCTTAAAATTATTCCAAAGTAGTTACAAAATTGTAATATAATTCCATCATCACAGTTTTCAATGGGAATTTTTTATGCAGGAAGAATAAACAACCTCGTCACAGCCAAGCAGTATTTTCCTCTAACAACAAATTTAGGTTTGGCAAAATGCCAAAGAAATTCTCATAGCATGAATTGAAATCAAGATAGAGAAGGGTTACCACATCATTTTTCCATTTCTGTGTAGAATGATAGCAAGACCTTTCGTTACTCCAGGACCTGCAATTTAAAGAGTTGGGTACAGAATAAAGGGCAAGTCCTGCAGTCTCCAAATAGTCATCTTGATGACCCCTAATTATGTTCCCTGCCTATTGTCAGCATTCTGAGGTTAGCAAGAGAGGAGTTCATTGCTCAGCCAATTTCAAAACACTTTGGAGAAATGGGAAGTGCAAGCAACACAGTATAGAAATGCCCAATGAGCCATCTTTTAGCTGATGTCTAATGTACTCTGACTCCATTATATATTGGGAATTTTTTTGTAAGCCACAAGCAAAACGACAGGGGTTTTTTGTTTGTTTGTTTACTCTTTTTGTTCTGACAGTAGCTCAATCACTCCTTTAAGCTTTACATTTTACATATTCTTGTTCATAAACTTTTTTCTTCTTCAATTTGGCACAAAGAATTAAAACATTGTTCAAATTATATGCTTGCACTGAATATGCTCTTTTTTTGTGGTGTCTCTGACCTTGGTTATTTGCCGGCAGACACTGAATTACCCAATCAGATTACATCTTCAGTGCTACAAGGGTGTGAGATTTGCTGTCCGTTTATATACAATAGCTTGCCTTATCAGAGTTGGTGGGAGTGTTATTTTCTCCTTGGTAATTCCTTGATTAGGCTGATTCTTACTGGAGAGGTAAAGGCTTCCCCTGTTCAGTCAAGCTCATCTCCATTTCTTAGCCGATGGAGCCAGTGTTGCCAAAAAAACATTTCCATGGCCACATGGCCAGCATGACTGTACACTAAGACTCACAGAACACTGTTCCCTTCTCATCAAAGAGGTTCCTATTTATTTACTTGCATTTTCATACTTTAGAACTACAGGTAGTCCATGACTTATAACAGTTTGTTTAGTGACCGTTACAAAGTTATAATGGCACTGAAAAATGTGATTTATGACCATTTTTCATAATTATGATCTTTGCAGCATCCCCATGATTATGTGATCAAAATTCAGATGCTTGGCAACTGGTTCATATTTAGGACCTTTGCTGTGTCCCAGAGTCATGTGATCTTCTTTTGCGAACTTTTGACAAGCAAAGTCAATGGGGAAGCCAGATTCACTTAATAATCAGGTTACTAACTTATCAATTGCAGTGATTCACTTAGCAAATAAAGTCATAAAAATGAGGCAAAATTCACTTAACAAATGTCTCACTTAACAACAGTTGGGCTCAATTCTGGTCATAAATCAAGGGCTACCTGTATTAGGTGGGTAGGAGCTGGGGCACATAACAGAAGCTCACCCTGTTGCTCAGTGCTCAGGTCTCAAACTTAGGCTGTCGGCTTTCCAGCTAACAAGCTAAGCAATTTTAAGCACTGAGAGACTGTGACCCTGGCTCCTTATTGAAGACGTTACCTAATCTGATAATGAAATGCCTGCAAGCAAACAACCAAGCTCAGAGAGCACTAAGGATCCCACAGTTCAACCCAGAGCTACATATTCTTCTGTTGATATGTGTGTTTTTCTTCTAATATTGATCAAGTACACGTTAGAATAGGGAGAGAGTTTCTTGCAAGAAATGAACTGTCATTTTAGCATTGTTTTTCGTAATCCATTGTAAATTTTGATCTGTAGTTTTCCAAGAAGGAGGTATTGCAGACACCTTGAGCTGATTCATTGCACTATATTTTTCAGGCAAATTGACTTTTGCAAAGGAAAACATTTACAAAAATGGAACTTGTGAACCATGGAAAACAGTTGTTTACCAAACACTAGGCTAGATGAAAAAATGTTTTTTCTTTGATCCTTGTGCTGCTCAAAGTATTACTAACTGATTTGCCTGTGGTATAAAACCTCTGAGTGCCATTTTTGCAGAATATCATTCCATCTGCTTTATCACATTCCAGAAGCATAGCATTATTAATCTTTGTGGAAACACTCTTGCTGGTTTCAGGCTTCCTGCTGTTGATTAAGGCCAGATTAAATTTTGCAGCTTGAAACTTATTTTTAATAAACTTTTCTGCTGAAATGTAGATTTTTGTATGTGTGTTTATGAAAAATATTCTCATTCACAATCTTCTTTTTAAAGGACATTTTAAGTTTCTAGCAAAAAGAAAAAGAACAAACAAAAGTTTGAATATCAGCTACATAGATAGAACAATTATTTTTTAAATAAAATAGCATAAATGTTTTTTCAGTTATATAATGCTACTTTCAAAATTTGTCTTTTCATATAGTGTGAAAAAATATCGTTAAATTATTTGTTATCAAAGCTTCTGCATTTTAAATCATCTTGCTCATTTTTTAAATATTGCACTAGTCTGGGTATTTTTGCAAAAAAAAAAAAATCATACCATAGAATCCACACATTAAATAGAACCATAAAAGAGAACAAATGTAAAAGAATTTTCATAGACATACATATCAATTTAACTAGGTGTACCATACTATATTGTATATTCTGCTAGAACATGATTTTCTTAGAATCTTAGTAAAACAGTGGTCTTATTATCTAGTACAGTCTTCCTTAACAGCATCTTGAAAGCCTAACATAATTTCTTTTCCCTACATCTCATACCAAAGAGAATCAAGATGGGCCAATCTTGAGATTTTCCCGTCGTCCTTTCCTGTTTTCTGGATTAAATCCATGTTTTCATAATTGTATACCTTCTTCAAGGCTATCTCAGTACTCCTTTACAGCTACAGAGAATTAGCACTGAAGTAACATAGTAGCAGTACTGAACTAAATATTTACAAGCAAACAACCAAGCTCAGGGGAGTGTTGAAGGACTGCACCATTCAACCCTGAGCTACTTATATTCTCTTCTATTGGAAATAAGCAATTATGTCCATCTGATGATTAAAATATTCTTCATAGCAGCCCTTTAGATGTCCTTCAAATCTTTCATTTCCTAAGAGAATCTATATTACCCTAAAAACTCCAGTTGCCATTCTGTAGAAACAATAAAAGCAGAAAAATATTGTGTCTTGCTGCTCTTATCACCATACCGTAAGCTCTAGCATAGGAACGCATATATTTTCAATTGAAATTGTTCCTTGTCTTTTTTCAGTGGTTTTCTAGATATCTCTTGTTTCATCTTCCTAGTGCTTCTCAATAAATTAAGTAGCTATTCAAGGATGGCATACAAAAAGAAGTTGCTCAGTTGTAAAAGTGAGGTGCTACTCCTTATTCCAAGAAGTGATTAAGACCTTTGTTGAACTACTTGCCAAGGTCTAGGAAAGCACCTGAGGATGCTCTCCAAAAACTTTCTCCAAACAGAAAGTGATATGATCATGTTTGGGGATTGCTTTTAATGTTCCCCATATTCATATCACTAAGCCAAGACAAAAACTAGATCCAATACTCATATAGGACTCTTGACCTGAACCATGAACTCCAAATCTGCTTAAACCTTCAACAAAATAATGCAACTCCAGAACCATCAGACTAAGGAACTAAGAAACCAATCTGCATCAAACAGCTCAGGCAGAGAAGATGCTGTGAAGACCAATACAAAAGGAAAAGTGCTGTTTTTAAAGCCCAACTTCACAACAAGGGTCTGAAATCTGGTTATCTGAGATGTAAGACCATCATCATTTCCTGAATAATAACAGGAGTTCTACCATCAGCCTTGAATTTACAGACGATGCCACTTCTAAAATCCAGATAGGCATAATTTATATCCATCCTAATATCAATGAAATAAATCAGGCCCTCACACCCAAGATAAATTTGTCACACAATATAAGCTTGTGCTGGCATGGGCATTGTGATGAGATTCCAAATCTCCTTTCTTGGAGAATAGTTCATTCCTATCTCCAATCATCAATGGTTCATTCTCTCTCTGCCAATCTCTACCAGATGTTCCAATTTATCTTCAAGTCACCTATCTCTCCCCCACAATTGCTGAAGACACATCATCAGTTCTTGGAATCCAATCAGACAATCTCTTGCTTCCTGACTCCAGCCACCCAGCTGACTAACCCATCTTTTTTCCAGAGATCTGCAAGAGTTTACTTACATTCAGCCAGCTGTCAAACCTTGCTTTTGCCAGAGTAAACAAGATGAGTCTCAAAACTCTATTGTGAGTAGAGAGATTGTAAGAAAAGTAAGAACAAGTTAGCTGAATGTTTATCAACTTCTTCCTTTGGTGAGAGATATGGGGGAAAGCACTTCAAAGAGACTCCACTTTAATTAATTCAGAGTAATTGAAGAATTCCTAGTTTTCAAGATTCTGTATTTACTCCAGACTATCATTACAGATCCAGTATATATGCTGAAATTCATTCTTGCTTCTTGGGCCTTGCCAGCTACATGGACGTGGCAATGGGGAAAGTACACAATCCCTCTGTATCTCACTTGGAAAAAGAAATCCAAGCATCTTTCTCATCAATTACATTCAGTCCAATTCCACCAATAAAAATAACTTCCGCATCTTGGAGTTGTCATGGTTCTCATAAAACTTCAGCTGCAGCAGGTATTTTCCATCACTGAGGGCTGATAGCCAGTTTTTTCTCTGCTTTAGTGTGTGTGTGTGTTTATATATATATATATATATAAACACACACATATATATATATATTTGTTTTCTGAGGTTTTCGCGGATGTTTATATGTAGGTCTTTGGTTATTCGGGTCTTCTCCCGCGTAGAATTGGAAGTATCTTGGCGACGTTTCGACGAAGTCTCATTCGTCATCTTCAGGCTGGTGTTCTCGGCTTCGTGCTTCCAGGAGCAATGTGAGATTGCAGTTGTCCCTTCCATTTAACTACTAGTGGGGGTGTGAGCTGATTGGGTGGGAGCTTGGCTGTGTTCTGATTGGGTGGAGGTGTGTTCTGATTGGTTAGGGGCTTGGCTGCGCTCTGATTGGATGGGAGTATATGTGTGTGTGTGTGTATATATATATATATATATATATATATATATATATATATATATATATACACACACACACACACACACACACACACACATACATATATATAAATATACATATACATATATATATATATATAAATATATACATACCTACCTACCTACATACATACATACATATATATATATATGTAGGTCTTTGGTTATTCGGGTCTTCTCCCGTGTAGAATTGGAAGTATCTTGGCGACGTTTCGACGAAGTCTCATTCGTCATCTTCAGGCTGGTGTTCTCAGCTTCGTGCTTCCGGCACAAACCGAAAAATATCCACCATCCTGAAGAATCCCAAAGACAAAAGTGAGTTAGAAAATCAAGGAGTATATGAAATCCCATGCACCACCTGCCCCACCACATACATCGGACAAACCAACAGAAGAATAAGTGCACGCATTGAAGAACACAAAAACTCAGTCAAAAAAGAGGAACCAACTTCTTCCCTGGTCTAACACTTTAAAGCCACAGGACATGAAATTGACTTTAAAAAGACCAGAACTATCGCCAAAACTGAACACTTTAATGACAGAATAATCAGAGAAGCCATTGAGATAGAAAAACGCCCACACAGCATGAACAAACGAGACGATACCTCCCGCCTGCCAGCCATTTGGAAACCCGCCCTTATTGACAAATGAGTCCCTAACACGATGAATGACACCAGACCCACACTCACAAGAGCCACACAGAATGTCACCACCACACATCCACGCAGAAAGCAGACTCAAACCCACACTGATAATAAGGCACGACCAAGGACCAGAAGCCAGACCGCAGCTGCATCATTAGCCACTTTTAACCCCTCCAATCCATACATGAATCAGACCAACACCCTCCATGAAAAGCTCTCACGACCACAAACACGAAGCCAAACAACAACGCAGCTCACCAGCTCAAATCCCCCTGCAACTCAGACTAAGCCAAGCACAACCAAGCCCCCACCCAAACAGAACACACCCCCAGCCAATCAGAGCACAACCAACCCCCCATCCAATCAGAGCACAGCCAAGCCCCTAACCAATCAGAACACACCTCCACCCAATCAGAACACAGCCAAGCTCCCACCCAATCAGCTCACACCTCCACTAGCAGTTAAAAGGAAGGGTCAGCTGCAATCTCACATTGCTCCTGGAAGCACGAAGCCGAGAACACCAGCCTGAAGATGACGAATGAGACTTCGTCGAAACGTCGCCAAGATACTTCCAATTCTACGCGGGAGAAGACCCGAATAACCAAAGACCTACATACAAACACCCGCGAAAACCTCAGAAAACACACACACACACACACACACACACACACATATGTATGTATATATAAATCACCCCCCAAAATTCACAAAAAGTCCACATTGCCTTTCAAAATCACAACAGCATCTTTATTTTTTTTTCTGTCATATTTTTCCTTCTTTAAACTTTAATAGGCATATTTGCAATTAATTGCTTTTCCCTGCTTGATAATGAGTAAAGTCATTAATTTTAGTGAAACATCACTAAACTGATGTTTAACAATGTTCAGTATGTATAGTATGCAGATCTAAAGTCGAAAAGGTAATTGGTATCCAGTGTGGACAACCTAAGAGAGCCTCTTAAAGAAGTTTCATTTTTTTCCCCCTAGACTTGTCAGGCAGTAATAGGAAAATTTGTGTTGAGTTGGTGAACGACAGCCTAACTCCTTAGTTCAAATGTTTTCCTGTGACTGCAAAAGATGTGGCTTCTTCAGGGAGCCAGTGAGAGCAATGCATTATTTTTTAAGTGACCTTACAAGCTAGGGCTGAAAGATAGTGTATAATTAAGCCAAAACTAAGAGCTAAGGTGATTAGGCAAAACATTTATTTTTTTGAAGCAACAGACAAATAGAAAATACCTATAATTTCTAATTTTATAGATAGTTCAAATATATTACATGAGCTGAGATCAGAAATCAATCTCGGTCAATCACTGGGACCAGAGATTTTGTTTCCTGAGATTTCGGACTCATGCTGGTATCCATCTTCAGCACAAAGATAGACTCCAGCAGGAGTCTGAAAGCTGGGAAAACAAAACCTCTGATCCCAGTGACAGACTAAGATTAGATCCTGCAGCATTATCCTGGGACACCTATATTCATTTTCATTTGTGAGATCAGAAAGTTAAATAATTTTTCTTCATGCCCATTTTGTCTGAAGGCTGTTGAGAAGAGATTTATTGCCTTATGGATTGCCTTAATAAAAAGAAGATCAGAAAAACGAGTTCTTCAAGCAGAAAGCAACAAGGAAATCCAGCACAATATCTCTTGATTTATTTTACTTCATACAATTCATGTTTAGTCCTTATTCTTTTGTACTCCAACCAAAACAAAGTATGGTGGATGATGAGATATTGATGCCTGTTAACATCTAATATCTTCAAAACTGGTTGTTTTTAATTATCAAATATCATTATTGGCTTTGCACCATCCTTCTATGACTGCCAAGCTCAGTGTGATCCTTACGTGAATGCCAAGGCCATTTGGTCCAATTCTCAAGTGCCAATTACAACAGCTTTAGGGACTGTAAGGCAATTGCTCTCACTACCCAGTTTTAAAGATCAGGGAAATAGAAAATGCTTCTGATGAATTGAAAGTACTTGTCTGTTCAAATAGAGGGACACATTTAATTATCTATACAGTTCAATTTTAGGAACTAGCACTCCTATGTAGTACAGAGGATGATTAAATTCAGTTAAAGCTCACAGTAAAAACCAATAATTAATCTCTTATTGAGAGGATTTCATTCTGTCTACATAAAATCAATGAAATTAGCTAGAGAACTATTGTCTTAGAAGAGAGTTAGCAAATTGATATCTGCGGATGTTGTCTTAATACCTACACCTTCCAGACCCTCCATCCTACCCTCCTATTTAAAAATGAATTTAAACTGCTACAAAGCAGTATTGAATTTACTATGAAATAAGAGGAACTGGATTTTTTTTTTTCCTGGAGTATATATAGTATTATTCCTGGAGACCAAAACATTCTTGGCATATGGATAGCATCACATGGGATATTATTAATCTCTTTGGCTCTTTTCTAAATGATTCCTATTTAATCTATTGGTAGAAGAAAAGATTCCTGTGAAAATACTTCAATCGCTATATATGTATTTTCTGAAAGCCATCCAAAACTTTCATTCATGTAATATTGTCCAGGAAAATTGTATATGTAGTAGGATCCAAAGAGATCATAAATAATGTGATCACTATGATGTAGAAATACTGCATACCCAAAGAGCCAATTAATTTTATACTAGCCCCACCCTTTGATTTATACTATGATTTTGAAATGCCTTTCTTTTATTGTAAATATCAATTCTTAGAAGCTAACTGGATGAAAGTTTAAATCAATAGAAAATTTAGGGGTAGTTTAAATCCCTAATTTTCTAATATATTAAGGAAATAATTCTAAGGTATTCATTAATGGTATGGTGGTTAATTAACAAATTAATATGCCACCTTAACCATTTGAGTAATAAAATTAAATTTTGGAAATGGGTTTGGAAATGGGAAATTGATTGGTGGATTATGTGCATCAAGTTGTTGTCATTTTTTGTGACCACATAGATAAATTTTCTCTATCACAATTGGTCCCTAACTTGGTCTTTTAAGTCTTCCTTCAGTGTACTAATTGCCACCATAACTTTACTGCTGTTCATTCTCTTCTCTTTCTTTCTGCTCCTCCCAACTTTAGAACCTTTTCCAGGCAGCTAAATTTTTGCAGAATGTGTCCAAATAAGATATTTTAAGTTTGATCGTTTGTGCCTTGACTCAGCACCTTGAATTAATTTGTTGAAAGATCCATTTATTTTGTTGGCTCTCTATGGTATTCTCAAGAGTTTTCTCCTAACACCAAACTCCCAAAGAATCAATACTCTTTCTGTCCTGCTTCTTCAAAGTCTAGCTTTCATATCCAAAATGCCTGAATTATTATGGTATTCATAGATATAAACATATCACAGCAGCTGAATATTGTTTCCAAGGTTTCTGTGGCTATTCTATCAAATGCTAGCTCCTGGCCTATTTTTTGATTATTTGTTTCTTTACTATTATTTCTTTTTCTTTTATTCAATCATGTCTGATTCTTAGAAACTAACACTAGCCTTAACCTCAACTCTGCAGTTTTCTTGGCAAAGTTTTTCAAAAGTGCTTTGCCATTGCCTCCTTCTTAGGACTGAGAGTAATGACTGGCCCAAGGTCATCCAATTGGCTTTGTGCCTAAGGCAGAATTAGAACTGTCTGTCTCTTGCTTTCTAGCCTGAAGCCTTAACTATTACATCAAACTGGTACTCTATAATTAGTTGAACCTAACGGGCAAAAGTTGTCTATCACTTCTGTAACTTCATTATCAGTTCTAGGGCTGGTGTCTATACATGTTGTCATTGCTTGGTTTTTAAGATGTTCAGTTTTATTTCCATTGTTTTTCACTGTGTTCCTTAACTCATAGTTTTGGAGCTTGCAGATTGTTTATATTTTTGGCTATCAGAGTAGCACAGATTATTGATATTTCTTCTTCCAGTTTTAATATGACATTCATCTTCCAATGAATGCTCTGTTAAATCTTTTTTAAAAAAAATGGAATGTAATTTGAGTTCTTCTAATTTATTGTCGTTCTTCAGACTTGGTGCTATTCATTGGTTAGAAACTTTTTTCTATAATTTTTTTTTACTCCTTGTTGTGGTGGCTCGATGGCTAAGACACTGAGCTTGTTGAACAAAAGATCGGCAGTTCAAAGGTTCAAATCCCTAGTGCCTCATAATGGGGTGAGCGCCCGTTACTTGTCCCAGCTTCTACCAACCTAGTAGTTCGAAAGCACATAAAAAATGCAAGTAGAAAAAATAGGGACCACCTTTGGTGGGAAGGTAACAGCATTCCATGAGCCTTTGGCATTTAGTTATGCCGGCCACATGACCACGGAGATGTATTTGGACAGCACTGGCTCTTCGGCTTTGAAACGGAGATGAGCACCACCCCCTAGAGTTGGGAGCAACTAGCACAAATGTGCAAGGGGAAACTTTACCTTTACCTTTAGAATAGAATAACAGAGTTGGAAGGTCTTCTAGTCCAACCCCCTGCCCAGGCAGGAAACCCTATACCACTTCAGACAAATGGTTATCCAACATCTTAAAAATTTCCAGTGTTGGGGCATTCACAACTTCTGCAGGCAGATTGTTCCATTTATTGATTGATTGATTGATTGATTTGATTTGATTTGATTTATATACCACCTTTCTCCCAAGGGACTCAGGGCGGCGTACAGCCATGCTAAAACAATGAACCCTACAACATTTAAAACCCATTTAAAACTGAATTAAACAAATTTGGCCTTCTTAGTTAAAAACCCATTTTTTAAAATACCCCGTACAAATTTTTAGTCAGCCAGGCCAGCCTGTTGAAATAACAGGGTCTTAAGGGCACGGTGAAAGGTACGGAGATCAGGAATCATACGTATCCCAAGGGGTAGTTCATTCCAGAGGGCAGGTGCCCCCACAGAGAAGGCTCTCTCCCTGGGGTCGCCAGCCTACATTGTTTTGCCGACGGCACCCTGAGGAGCCCCTCTCTGTGGGAGCGTGTTGGTCAGTGGGAGACTATTGGTGGCAGAAGGTTGTCCTGTAAGTATCTGGGCCCTAAGCCATGGAGCGTTTAAAGGTTATAACCAACACCTTGAACTGCACCCAGAACACCACTGGGAGCCAGTGCACCTCACGCAGGACAGGTGACACATGGTGCATTGAGTCATACCCATAATCACCCACACAGCCACATTCTGGACCAGTTGGAGTCTCCGGTTGCTCTTCAAGGAGAGCCCCATGTAAAGAGTGTTGCAGTAGTTCAGATGGGATGTGACGAGGGTATGAATGACCGTGCGCAGGGCATCCTGATCCTGAAAGGGACACAACTGGTACATCAGGCGAACCTGATAAAAAGCCCCCCTGGCCACAGCCATCATGTGTTCATCTAAAGACAGCCGTGCATCCAGGAGGACACCCAGATTGTGCACCCTCTCCAAGGGGGCTAACATTTCAGTTGTTCTGTCAGGAAATTTCTCCTTAGTTCTAAATTGCTTCTCTCCTTGATTAGTTTCCATCCATTGCTTCTTGTTCTGCCCTCAGGTGCTTTGAAGAATAGTTTGACTCTGTCTTCTTTGTGGCAACCCCTGAGATATTGGAACACTTCTATCATGTCTATCCTAGTCCTTCTCTTCATTAAACTAGACATACCCAGTTCCTGCAACCGTTCTTCATATGTTTTAGCTTCCAATCCCTTAATCATCTTTGTTGCTCTTCTCTGCACTCTTTCTAGCATCTCAATATCTTTTTTACATCGTGGCGACCAAAACTGAATGCAATATTCCAAGTGTGGCCTTACCAAGGCATTATAAAGTGGTATTAACACTTCACGTGATCTTGGTTCTATCCCTCTGTTTATGCAGCCCAGAACTGTGTTGGCTTTTTTAGCAGCTGCTGCACACTGCTGGCTCATATCTAAATGGTTGTCCACTAGGACTTCAAGAACACTCTCATAGTTACTACTATTGAGCAAGGTACCACATATACAGTACCTGTGCATTTTTTTCTTCCCTAAATGTAGAATCTTGCTTTTTTCACTGTTGAATTTCATTTTGTTAGATAGCGCCCAATGTTCAAGTCTGTCAAGATCCTTCTGTATGTTGAGCCTATCTTCTGGAATGTTGGCTATTCCTGCCAGCTTAATGTCATCTGAAAATTTGATAAGTTTCCCATCTATCCCCACATCCAAGTCGTTGATGAAGATGTTGAAGAGCACTGGGCCTAAAACAGAGCCCTGGGGTACTCCACTGTATACTTCCTCCATGTAGATGCAGTTCCATTGAGGACTACACGTTGAGTGCGGTTGGTCAGCCAGTTGCGAATCCATCTGGTGGTGATGCTGTATAACCCACATTTTTCTACTTTATCTAGTAGTAGGTTATGGTCTACTTTATCAAATGCTTTACTGAAGTCTAAGTAAATTATATCAACAGCATTCCTCTGGTCCACTAATTTTGTCACTTTGTCAAAGAATGCAATAAGATTAGTCTGGCATGATCTGTTTTTGACAAACCTATGTTGGCTTTTGGTTATTACTTGGTTTGTTTCTAGGTGTTTGGTGATTCATTGTCTGATTATCTTTTCCAGAATCTTCCCTGGTATTGAGGTCAGGCTGATAGGTCTGTAGTTTCCTGGATCTATTTTTTTTCCCTTTTTTGAAGATGGGAACTACATCAGCTCTTTTCCAATCCTCTGGCATTTCCCCTGTGCTCCAGGATCTTTGAAAGATATAGTTCAGTGGTTCTGAGATCTCGTCTTCCAGTTCCTTCAGAACCTTGGGGTATAATCCATCTGGTCTTGGTGATTTGAACTTGTCTAAGGTAGACAGGTGTTTACTAACACTTTTCTTCCCTATTTTAACTTGTGTTCCTAATCTGGTTTGTTTGTTTGTTTGTTTTTGTGGTGCTATTTTTGATAGACTGTTTTTTTCCTTTTGTGTAAAGACAGATGCAAAAAATGAGTTAAGTAGTTCTGCTTTCTCCCTATTGCTTGTCACCTTTTTGCCACCTTTTCCCAGCAATGGGCCAATTGTTTCCTTGACTTTTTTTCTTGTTTTTAATATGTTGGAAGAAGCTTTTTGTTGTTGTTGTTGTTTACTTTAGTTGCAAGTCTTTGTTTATTGTGAGCCTTAGCTTTCCTCACTTCATCTTTACAGGCTCAGGCTATTTGGTGATATTCTGCCTTAGTTATTTGCCCCTCTTTCCATTTCTTATACTTGTCCTTTTTGTCTTTCAATTTGTTAGAGAGTTCTTTATGCAGCCATGCTGGGTTGTTTTTTTTTTTTTTTTTTTGAGATCTATTATTTTTCTTCTTCATTGGTATTGTGTTTGACTGGGCTTTTATAACCTCACTTTTCAAAATTTCCCAAGCTTCTTGAGTTGTTTTCCCCTTGAGGATTCTCACCATGGAATCCTTCCCAAGCTCTGTCTAAGTTTATTGAAATTAGCTCTCTTAAAGTCCAAGACTTTAGTGAGAATTAAGTCCAATATGGCTGATCCCCTTGTTCCCTTCTCTACTTTTTGTAAAACAAAGTTGTCTGTTAGGTTTGTTAGGAACCTGTTGGATCTTCCACTTGGTGCAGAGTTTGTCTCCCAGTTGATGTCAGAATAGTTGATGTCAGGGTAGTTAACCTTATATAGCTGCTGTATGCAATGATACAGAGATTGTCACATTTGGATCTGCCTATTTTCTCTTATTCATCTAATGTATTTCAATAAATTATCTTGTTAGCCTTGAAGTGTGTGTGTTTATGGCAACAGTTAGAAAAACATGAACTTAACCCAGAAAAAACAGAAAAGGATGAGAAACAAACTCAAGATAGGCACAATTCAGATTTTCAAGATTCAGCTATTATAATCTACAGCAATAAAATATAATTCTCATATTTCTTGTAGTGTCTTTTTGAGGCCTGGTACTGACAAGGGAAAAGGACCTTGCTATTGTTTTCTAATGTTGAGAAAAATTCTTATAAAAAGAAACCATAGTTTCCCTGTAAAGTTTAATTCCTAAAATAAAATAAAGGGTTTTTTATTGTATCATTCATAATCCTGCATAAAATTCAGAGATACTCAGAATGGTCATTTCAGACACCACCTAATTGACTTTTCTAGCAGTAATTATTTAGTTCCAATATATTACCAAATTATGAGGATCTAGAAAATTGTTTATCTTCCAACTTCAGCAGGGTTGATTTGCTATCATCCAACATTTGGACAAACTATGCTTGACTTCCTTTTCTGTCCTCGAAGTCGTCACAGTAAGACTTTGAATCCCGATTGAAAAGCAAGAGCCAACATTTTGCTAATTGGTACATAAAAATAAACTGTCACTGTGACATCAAGGAAGGGAAGAAGAGAATAAGAGAAGTCTGAATTGGACTACTGGTTTTTGAAAACCTGTCAGGTCTTTGAAAAGGAGTTTTGCTTTTCAAAAGGAGAGTGTCTGAGGTGACTCTTCTGTGTGCCTTTATTGTCCAGGCATAACTTTGAAAGGTACTATTAAGCAAGTCTTTTTTTAATTTTAGAAGGTGAGGAAATTGCTACCTTCTTCCTCAGAAGCATTAACATAAACCTTAAACAGAACTTAACATCAGCATTATAAATAAATGCTGATTATTAATGCAACTTCTGAGAAAATTTATTCCTGGACTCATGAATCTGAATGAAGCTAATATGACCAAATCATTGAATATTCTTTAAATTAATTCATGTCTCTTCATTTTTTCCCCTCATCATAATATACAAAGCAAATGCAGCATTGTAGAAACATTGTGATGTGATACTAAGGAATAATGTTACATCAAAGTAGATTCTCAGTAATAACAGGGCATATATACTAATGCTAATAAGATGTGAACAGAGCAGAGGGAGAATTTTCATTCTATAATAAAACCTCAATAAGTTAGTAATACATAACTATGTATTACTGATAAATCCTTTGGGTTTCTTATACATGAAAACCAAAATGTCCAACTGAGCATAATTTATGCTTCTTTATTCAAAAGCTACAGGCACCAGTACTAACCAAAGAGTACTAGTGGTATTGGAAAGCTGGGTCTGCTATTTAATTCTAGTCATACCAATTATGGAGAAAAACAATTTAATTTTAGAAGCTGGAACTGCTTCAACATTTTACATACCATTGTTTTAAATGATGTTAAAGCTCTTAATGGCACTACTAGGCTCAAATATCTGAAAGTCTGCTTATTTTCCATAATAAATTGTCCAAGTATTAATACCTGAGTGCCTATACCTGTAGAGTTAGATTGGCACTTTATAAAGTGATGCCCATTTGTGGCTTCTCTGCAGAGGTACTAGGATTATCATAATGAATAATGACATTAATTTCTTTGCTGAAAAGTTTGCATTTTTCTAGTCACTATTTAAAATTATTTTAACAATCTGCTTTTCAGCTATTGCTATTTGTTTTACTACTTATACCATACATTGAGCTATGTATGGTATTGTTTTACTACTTATACCATACATTGAGCTATCTGGCAATTTATTCTAAACCAAATCAAGGGGTGGGGGGAGAGAGGGGGGAGGGAAGGAGGGAGAGAGAGGGAGAGAGAAAGATATCAGAATATAAATAAATCTGAATAATGGGTAACCCACTGAGCCAAATGCAGATGGTTATTAGATCTTCATGTTATATTATGCCAAATGCTTGATAACCTCCACTTTTACCATGAAGATGAAATATATAAAAAGGGTTGTATTGAAGTACTTGAGAACCACAATCCATTACCAGAAACCAGTATTTAATGTGAGATGGCGAGGAGGTCGTATGATGTGCAAGAAAAATTAGCATTGATATGCATTTCTACAAATAAGTCTTATTGGACTTCCCAGGATTATTGCTATGGTTTCTTGGCATTACATGTAGAGCAAACTTGAAGAGAGAATGCAAGAATTGTTAAGTAAATTCTTAACAACTTAATCCTGAAAAGGAGACTTTTTAACTTTTTAAGTTAACTTTTGTTTTTATTCTATTTCTTATAAAAGATGGCAGTGGGAAACATCTATCCAAGCAGATGCCAGGGGTCAAGACTGACTTGAAGGCACTTAAATAAAATAAAATTATGAAAAACGGCCTGAATGATAAAGAAGTTCTTCCAGGCACACAGAGAGGGAGAAAGTGACTGACAATGATACTGATATATTCTGAATTCTGAAGGACAGATTCAACTCTTTTGGAACAAATTTAAATACAACCTGTAATGGGTAGCAGTTGAGCTTTTAAATTACAAGCCAGCCTTTCATGTGTTGTTCTTTTTCTCCTCCTTTTCTTCCTCATCTTCCTCCTCCTGAATATCTGAAATTGTTCTAGTAGTTTTTATTACTTTCTTTACTGTTGGAATATTATAGCATACCTTTTGCTGATGCTTACTATTTAATGCCATATAAAATAGCCAGTTCTGAAGTTTTTTCCTTATTCTTTATCCCGTATAATGTAAACACTGTTTAGAGTTTGGTTAGATTATTGATTTATACTTTACATATGGATCATTGCATCTACAGACTGGTTCTCCAGTTAAACTACTGTACAGTTATTCTTCATTTCTTTGTAGATCAGAAAAAAAATATTATTTGCTTCTTTTGACATAGGTTGAGTAAGAAAAACAAACACTTTAAATGGAATATAGAAAATATATATTTAGGTAATCTATTTGTAATGAAAAATAACATTTTAGAATGAAAAATTATAATATTCACATTTTACTTAATTTCAGTGTTCTTTATATAATTCTAAATAGTTTAATGAGTGAAAGTTGGAATTCATTTACCAGGAGTTTTGATTCCTCTCTTAATTATGGCAAATATTTTCTCATAATACTCATAATATTCTCTTTCATGAAGGTTATAATTGCTTTACACATTAAAAGGAAAAACAAAAGCAAGGACCATGCTGATAACAGAAATGCTAATTGAAAAATTGAGATAAGAACAAGCATAAAAAGTGAACTTCAGCTATATGGAAAAAGAGAACATCATATGTTTTGGTGTTCTATTTTCAAATAACAAACAAAACAAAATGTATTGAATAGTCCAATAAAATCATACTTTCGTTTACACTTATCATCTTCTGTGGAGTCTTCAGCTACTGTCTGAGCTTGATTATTTGCTGGCAAATAATTCATAACCCATCTAAGTAACCTAGTGAGTGTGGGATTTGCTCTGTTTATATATATATATATATATAGTAGCTTCTCTTGCCAATGTTGACCACAGTATTGTTTTCTCCTTGGTAGCCTCCTTGATTATTGTTTTATGCTTAATTATTTGTCTGAGTTAATCCCTGTTTATCTGGGTTTTAGCTGCTGACAGGGTGTATTCTGATCATTTTCTTTCTTTCTTATCTTTTATTGTCTCTTTTGAATGGAATGGTATGTAAATTGTGATTTACCTCTATGTGTCTCTTGATAACCAATTTGTGTGAATACCAAGCTTCCAGGAATTCCCTAGCATTTTCAGATTTAACTTTGTTTTAGATGGTCACAATTTCCCAGATGAAATTATGGTTGAGTCTGCCCACATGCTGTGATATTAAGGAGTTTTCATTGTATCTTCTGACTGCTATTTGGTGTTCATGGAAGCACTCTGATAGTCTTCTGCCTATCTGTCCTACATAGTGCTGTTACAGTCCTTACACTGTATGTTGTAGATGACTGGCATTTTTTTCTTCTTCAGCTATATGAGTCTTTTGGTATACTTAAGATACTTTGAAGCTTTAGTTGATTTGTGTGCTATGGGGATATTGTGTGGTTGTCATAATCTGCTGGTTGTTTCTGAGATGTTTTTGATATATAGCAGTGTTACCCTTTTCATAGTTTGTGTTGGTTATGCTGTAGTATGTTGAGTGATCAGGCATTCTTTGATAAAGTTGTCTGAGTATCCATTTTGCTGGAAGAGATTGGACAGACTGCATGCACAATTTGGAGTTTTTCCTAGATTCACGTACTTACTCAAAGGACAGTGACAGTCATGGCTAGGAGAACTTTTGTATAATTTGTGTTGTGCATCAGTTTCACATTCTTGTGGATCATGAATCCCTGCCCTCAAGTCACTCATGTCCTACTCATCTTGTGTTTGGACTACTGCAATGCTCTCTATGTAGGACTACCCATGAACTGTATTCAGAAACTATAGTTAACCTATAATGCAGCTATAAAGACAGTTCTTGGTGCCTTTAGGGCAGCAAGTTTAACAGCTCTGTTGCCCAAGCTTTTACTGGTTGCAGGTCTGCTTCCAGATCCAATTCAAGTATTGATTATGACTTTCAAAGCTATTTCTGGCACGGGTCCAGGCTACCTGGTAGCTACCAGGCTACCATCTCACTCCAATGGTACTGGCCCATCCCACTTGTTCTGGCAGAAGCGGCATCAGTCAAGGAATTCCAACTGGTGGGGTCTAAGAGAAGAGAAGAAATTTCTGCCATCCATGCCCCTTAAGGTAATATCTGCCTTCACCCTCTTAGCTTTCTATACAAGCCTTAAAGGCTGGCTTTGCCAGTTGGCCTGGGGCCCCAATAGGATTGTTTCATGTTGTAAGTGGGTATTGGACTAGGAAAAAGGTCCTCACCTGTTATATTATGGTTCTGGGTTTTAAATTATGTAATTTTCTTTTATTTAATACCTAATGTTTTAATGTTTTGTGAGCAGCACAGTGGCCTAGAGGTGACGGTCTTGCCTCACAATCAGGAGGCTGTGAATTCGTTCCTAGGTAGCAGGAGATATTTATCTCTGGGTGCAATGAGTAATTGTCTACTGCAAGCTCTGTGTAGGCATTAGGAAGGGCATCTGGCCAGTAAATGCTGTTTTTATAATATCTAAAAGCCTCCCAGAGTCATTTGTCAGTGAGATGAGATAAATAAAATAATAAAAAAATAAGCTACATACATATATACATTCTGGATTGCCACAGTGTGTTTATGCTTGCCTGAATATCATTTACACTTTACAACTCAACTGAATTCAGATGGTTCCTGTGTGAACTTTCATTAAGTGACATGCTATTTGGTTTAGTATTTTCATTAATTCACTCATTCAATTTATATGATAGGTACATCACCATGGCAATTCTGGATGGCTAACAAAATGTAAAATCAAAATGCAAATAACATAAAAATGCAGTGGCAATTTATATTCTATCTTTAGTAGAGATCCTGGTTTCTTTAGTGCCAGATCACCCAGTAAATTTCACAACAGAGCAATTATATAAACCAATTCAAAACCAATTACGTTAGACAGAATTTAGCCTATGATAAATCAGAGCATAGGATTTTTCAGGGAATCTTGGATTAGGTGAACCTTAGTATGATCCTAGGTTTTTTTTATTTTTGTTTTTACCTCTTCAGCAAGAATGTCCATTTAGGGTTGTTAGCTTATGTGAAGGACCATCATAATCTTTAAAGGATCAGAGTATACCTTTAGCATGTATATTAGTCAATATAGAGAATTATATTAAAAAAGAAACAAAATAATATTGGCAATGAAACATTGAAATGAACAATGCTGCATTAACTCCTTTGTATCCTTTGTCAAATCCCAAATTTATCTTGAGAGCTGCTTAGTGAAATTTGTTTATCTATTTGTCTTACAACACATTAGAACAAGCTCTTCAAAACTGAAATATTGCAGTTACAAGAAAATACACCATTGGCACCTTTACAGCTGATTGCAAGTCATTGAATTTACAGGCTGTTCTATTGACAAAGGAATAACCTGCCAGTTTGGGATTTCACTTGTGCCCTTGGAGGTAACATATTTGGAAATGTAGGGAGGTTATTTATTTATTTATTTATTATTTATTGGTTCTATTTATATGCCGCCCTTCTCCAGAGACTCAGGGCGGCTTACAATGCGTTAAGCAATTGCCTTCATACTTTTGTATATACCTGCACTAAATAATTTGATTCCATGAGGAGAAACATGAATATGAAAGGTCTGGTCTAAGGGAGTAATGTTCATGGCACTTGCACTGTGAAAATATTCCCTTTTAAAACATCTTAGCCACAGAAGATTTTATTTTTCCTTCCAAAACACCATTTTCTTCTCTACTTTCCCTAGAATGCTGTCACAACTAGTATCACACTGATGGGGAACCCCCACCCCACCCCGCATGTCTTTGCACAGATCACACCTTTGACATCCTTGCAGACATTGCAAAAGAAGAGATTGAATTCTGATACTACCTTTTTATGATACAGTCTTCTTTCTCTCCAGACTTAGATTCTATCACATTTAAGTGTTTATTGTTTGGAAATATATGTCAGTGGTGAAATCCAATTTTTTTTAGTACTGGATCTGTGGCTTGGTGGGCGTGACAGGGGAAGAATATTGCAAAATCTCCATTCCCACCCACTCCAGGAGAAGGATATTGCAAAATCTCCATTCCACTCCACTCTGCAGCCAGCCAGAGGTGGTATTTGCTGGTTCTCCAAACTGCTCAAAATTTCTCCTATTGGTTCTCCAAACTGCTGAAAATTTCTACTACCGGTTCTCCAAACTGCTCAAAATTTCCACCTCTGGTTCTTCGAACTGCTCAAAATTTCTGCTACTAGTTCTCCGAAGTGCTCAAAATTTCTGCTATCAGTTCTCCGAACTACTCAAAATTTCTGCTACCAGTTCTCCAAACTGCTTAAAATTTCTGCTACCGGTTCTCTGAACTGCTCAAAATTTCTGCTACTGGTTCTCCAGAACCTATCTGAACCTGCTGGATTTCACCCCTGATATATGTTCAGGTGCAGAAGAGTTTTGGGTTATTTCTAGAATTAATTTAAAAATCATACTGCTCTAGTGACAAATACAGTAGCTGCATACCTCATAAATTCTCTGAAAACCCATTAGCTGTCCAAATTTCAGAAATAAATTCTACAAAAATATAATCTTTCTTGTTTGGCAATTAAGTATTGTTCTTCTCATTCTCTCCCCCATCCCGCATGAATTTCCACCTATACCAGATTGTACAATTGTCTTCTACAATTATGTACAATTTAATCTTACAGAAAACCAGTTCAATGGTCAACATAATTTAATGAAGTCTGATCTCCAGAAATGAGAAGCCTTATTGGCTCTGTAGCAATGATCTGGCTGACTTTGACAATGGTAGGAACAAAACTCAGGATCATTTTTTATTTTCTATGTTATCCAGGAAAAGAGGTCCATTTAACCAGAAAAGTTGAGGAAGCTACAAAGAAATATGAATGTGCTTACAAAGGATGGGTACCAATGACAGATTTCTACTCGTTTCAATTTAATTTATGAATGAATTCTAAAGATAACATGTGAAATCAATATAAAAAAATATTTAGGGTAAATTTGGAAATCGATTTCTATGTGTCATCTTTCTGAATCTGCATTAGGATTTTCTAAATTTAATCTCCCCCCTCCAAACTCATGGGCAGAATGTAAGAAAATTACTATAACTACAATTACTATTATGACTATTATTAATAATAATGAAAACATTATTAGTGACTCTTCTCACTGTCCAGAGTTTGATCCTGACTGGCTCAAGGTTGACTTAACCTTCCCTCTTTCCATGATCAGTAAAATGAGGATTTAGATTGTTGGGGGCAATGTGCTGACTGTTTAGAGTGCTTTAAAGCAGTATATATCTAAATGCTAGTGCTATTACTGCTTCTCCTTGATTTTCAAATACTGAATTTTCAATTTAGGATAACAAGATTACTTGTTTCCAAAAAAAAAATAACAGTTTGATGGAAGCAAGTGAATAGTTTCATTGTAAAACTACTACTATTATTGGAAAGTTTTTTTCCTAACATCAATCATTTTTTTTTGTATAATGAATCCATAATTTTATGAATTTCAGTTCAGAATGTGAAAGAATAAGACCTGAACTACTTATATGTGACATTCTTTCCAGTTTAAAGATTGCTATCATGCCCTACCCTCAGTTGCCTTTTGTCAGAGCTAAATATACCTATCTCTTCTCATAGATCCTAGTTTCTATTCCCCTAATAATCTTTGTGATTCTTCTTTGAAATTGTTTTAACATTCATACCATCTATTTAGATACAAATTAACAGAGTTGGAAGGGACCTTGTTTAGGTCAGCTAGTCCAACCACCTAGCAGACTCTTCACCATTTTTGACAGATGGCAGTCCAGGTTACTCTGACTAAATTGGTTCTTGACAAATCCGCCTTGATTTCTAATTCTCTGAGAGTGAGATGGGTGATACTTAGTCTGACAAACAAATGAAATAATTTTTGTATTGTTCTCCAAATGACAACATATCAGTCTATTTAAAATCTGTTCTGTAATTGTCCCAAATATGGTTGTTACCGGTATGTAATTTGCTATCTTCCCCTTTTAAAGATACAGAAAATCATTTGCCATATTCTATTTAACTGGCACTAGTGAAATATTAAATATGGATAGTTAGAACTGAAAAAAAAACCTCAAAACAAAACAATTGCAATCAGCCTCTTTCTAGGGAGGACTTGTATATACTGTACTGTAGTCAAAAAGAGGGCTGTGAGAATATCTACAGAGCCCTCACATAAACTGTTTCAACTTCTTCCCTCAAAACAACGCATTGCACATCAAGATATTTTCTCCACTCCCATGCCATCAGTCTGGCTACTACTAATTCCTATAACACTGTCAACGGACTCTATTCTATTCTATTCTATTCTATTCTATTCTATTCTATTCTATTCTATTCTATTCTATTCTATTCTAGTCTAGTCTAGTCTAGTCTAGTCTAGTCTAGTCTAGTCTAGTCTAGTCTAGTCTAGTCTATTGATTTCTTAAAGATAAATAGTCTTTGGTCAGACCATCAGGTAGTTTCTTCAGTACCCCAGGATTTAATTTATCTATTTCTGGAGATTAAAACTCTTCATGTAAAAAAATATTCTCTGGCTCTACTTCTAGAATCTCAATCTTATGCTTTCATTCAAGTATTCACAATTTTCTAGTGGAATGCATACTGATTTTTGGGTTTGTTTTTTGTTTTTTGTTTTGCTGGAGAAGATTAATTATGAAGTCGTAAGAAAGCAGAAGCAGTTTTTTACTTCTTATTAAATGAAAACTTGACAAAGAATCATGAGCATTTCAAGAAATAAAAATAATGAAATGAAGGATAATATGACTAACAGGAAGCATTCCCACCAAACGCCAGTTAATCAATGCTAAGCTTTAAATTCAAAGTTAATTTTACACTAATAAAAGAATAATGATCATGCTCACATTAGAGCACAGCTGGGAGACTGGCGTCATAAATATTTTCTTTTTTAAAATCCCCTTGCTCTCTTTCTTATACTTATTTTAGAAGAAGTATTTTTTTCCCTTTCTGCAAGATCTGCGAAGAGATATAACTAGTGGAAGCAACTTCAAAGTGTTTTCCTGAAGAAGCCTCCCAGACTCATGATTACACTTTCCAAATGAATCTACATACCCTAGTGACTTCTGCCTGAATTGTTATCTAAGCATGATTGCTGCAAAATTTCATGACCAAGTCGGTGTACACAGTGTACTATGTTTTCATGCCTTTCTTTCCACAGAAACTGTTTTCTATGAAAACTAGTCATTCAGTTTAGATAGTGCTAAATTAATCCATCTTTGGTTTAAAATATTCTGTGAAAATACACAAAATATTTTGTGCAGGACCAAAAAGTATGAATCTGAAATTCTTCTACAAAAAGAATGCAACCTTCTAAGAAATAAGAACTACCAGTATGCTGGATTAGATTAAAGGCCAAATTGAATTTGCTGGCTGTGATCTAGACATCATTCATAATTATATTGATTTGATATCCAATCCCTTTTTAGAGACGTAAAAATTGGTAGCCACCACTGTACCATATACTAGCAAATTCTATGTGTATGTTATTTTCCATGCTTTCTTTTTTCATTAACTAGTTATAACAAGACTTCATTATTCATCCTTGTTAATGACCCTTTGGTAAAAACCTTTTTTCAAAAATTATTAGAAACATCAAGTTCTCATCAGATTTATGAATGGCCAGGTGTTATCTACTGGATCATAATATTCTCTCCAAGAACTCTAAGTAACTGAAACAGAATTTTTCTCTGCTTAAGAGATATTGATTCTTTCGCAGGAAAATCTGATCCTTTAATGTAATCAATATTTTTATCCTATTAATACATTCTACTAGTTCTATCAGTGCAATTTGGATTTGCTGCATATTGCTAGGAGGCAAGCTAAAATAATCAAGTGACAAGATTTCTATTCAAGCCTATCGTTTTTTGTTTGATTATTTGTTGGTTATATTTTTTTATAAAGCACCATGGTTTATATGCAAGTGTGTTGTTCTTTCAAATCAGTCTTGAGTCCTGATATCTGCTTAGACAAGTTCATGAAATTTTTGGGAAACCATTTTTGAAATGGTTTACCATTGCCCTCTTCCATAACTAAGATAAAATGGATGGTCCAAATTTTGTGCCTAAAGCAGGACTAGAATTCACCATTTCATGATTTCTAGTCTGGTACTTTTAACCATCGTATCAAACTCACTTTCATGTTTTCATATTAGTCTGAGTTTGCACTATAATAAAAATGAGGATCTGTACAAAGTAATTAGTAATTATACTAAGAATACAATGGGAACAAATAATAGAACTACTCTTGATTTCTAAGATTATCAATAAATAAAGACATAAACATATACTTAAAGTCTGATGTGTTCCCATTCCTGTAAAAATAAAACTGTCACCTTCACAACACACATTGATATAGAGTGATAAATTGCCTGTCATTTATATTGTTTCATTTCTGCACTGTGTGCATAAAACTAAATTGCATAGAAACCTGCATTTGATTTCTTTCTTCTTTTAAGTGATGCCAGTTATTTATAGTACAGTTGTTTTAAGATTACTAATATTACTCAGTCATTCAGATCTCTTTGAGTGAAGACATAAATAGAAATCAGGAACACACAAGTATGTTTGTATGGTTTTTAACAAAACAAAACTTGAGATATATGCTACAAGTTCATCAAAGCAGATAGGGAGTAGGGGTGAGGACCTTTGAATTTAGATGCCCCAAAGTTCTTTTTGCTCCCTTGCAGAAAAATATATTAGTTCTGGGATTTGGATACTTGTTTATCTCCTATTAAATTAATAAGAGGCAGTTATTTTAACAAGAACAATTTATATATTGGCAGGGAGAAAAGAGAAAGAAGAAACAAACAAGCTTCTTGTTCTCTCTAGTAAGGATCATTTAGGATTGCTTTACTAAAATAAGTAATGATGTAGTTATTTATTTTAATCTAGTTGTAATTAAAGATATTATATTCCTAATGTGACCAAAGTAGTGCTGATTCTTTTTCTCTCTTTTATTGGGAGGAGGAGTTGTCATTTGACTCACAATAATTTGATAAACAAGAAGCAAATGACATATACATGCTTATGCTTCCTTTTGTTTTTTTTACTGTGAGTGAATAAGACCTACATGCAGCTTTCCCTCTTGAAGGGAAAAAAAGAAAGAGTAACTTCTATCCCCTTATGCAGTGTGATGAATATATTTGACTAAGAACCATGCATTTTCATGCAAATAGTTCTCAGAACTGTCTTAAGAATAATTTTAAACAATTTGCTACATGGATTTGTGATGCTGTGAAAATTTGGAATTTTGAAAATACATTATACACTTGCAGTGTACACACACGCCTAAGTCATTTGTAAAATAGGAAGGACAAAGTCTTCCTTGAGCAAGTTTGACTCTTTATAACTGCATAGACATATTTTTCTTGCCGAGTTGGAAGTTCTTTGCAATTGCCTTTTAGGGTATTTGTCAGCTTTGCAGTCTAGTCTCTCACCTTGATATTTATAAAATAACATCCCAAAATATTTCTGAGGTGAATGAATGCAATAAACAAAACAGCTTTATCTCCTGTTGAAAACAAGAATAGGGGATAATTTGAAACTCATTGACAGGAAATTCAATTATGATAGGCTGACACCAATCAGGCTGTATCTTCTGACACTCCCTAGTATGTTCAAGCAGGATGTTCTTAGCTGTCCTACCAGGACATGTTTCTTCAGTCCAGCTTTAGGACAAGAAAAATGAAAATGTGTTTGTGTTTCCTGCCAGCCTTCAGAAATATAGACTCAACAAATCTCATTCAAACAGAAAAGATAGCTATGCAATCATGCAGTCTTGTCTGTGGGAAAGATTTTAATGAGAAACTTTCTTATAAAACCAATGATGATAGATTTTCCCCTATAAAAAGTTTATTGGGAGAGAGGATCTATAGGGAAAACAAGGGAAAACAGTAATCATAGATAGAGAATTCCAAATGAAGTCAGCACAGTAAGCCTACCTAATCAAATTATAACCTTATTGTATAAAGTGTTGGGTTTTATCATATGCTCTTTGCAGAGAAGGGGGCTAGAAGGCAGTCCTTTGTGCATTGTGCTTTCATACTCATACCCCATTCTTTTTTTTTCTTGAGCGATGACGCTCAATATTATAGAGCAGTGATGGCTAACCTCTTCTGGACCAAGTGCCCAAAGAGCACGCATGCACCCGAATCCACAAAATGCAATGTGCGTGCAGCCCCCTCGCATGTACCACACCCCTGTGCATGTGTGTGTGACCCCCCACCCCACCCCTGTGCATGCACACATGGCCCCCACATGTGCCCCACACCCATATGTACCACACCTTCCTGCACATGCACACGCCCCCCACATGCGCCCAGGCTCCTGTGCATGCACGGCAGACACTCGAAGATCAGTTGGCCAGTGGGACACATGCACACATGTGTGGTAGAGCTGAGCTGAGGCAACAGCTTGTGTGTCCACAGAGGTGGCACTGCGTGCCACCTGTGGCACACATGCCATAGATTCACCATCACTGTTATAGAGTATTGAATGAGGAATACATGAAAGTGGGCCCTTTTTTGGAGGGGGAACTGATAGTTATTCTATTCAATAAAGGACAGGGTTATATCTCTGATGTCCTGTATCTAGTCAGCAAATCAAAATTATCTAGGTGCCAAAACCACTTTTCTAACCATCTTTGTTAGAGTTATAAAAGTACAGTGGTTTTTGGAAAATTTCCCCTTTGTATCACATTGGAGAAGTTCTTCTGGGAAATTCCACCTCTTCAGGATCAATTTATCAGATGCTTTAGGGGGCACTGTTGTGCCATCCCTTAGGAGGCTTTTACAATTCCCTGATGATACAGTTCTCAGTATTGAACATGTCTCTCATTATAAATCAGACTGGAAGTGCAAATGTTCCTGCTTACATATCCCTGCAGGTTCTGTAATAATAATATTCCATATAGTGAACATTTCAGCAGCTTCACACAAAGCCCAAACCTCTTCTCTTCCCCCACTTTTGTAGAGAGTAATTCCTACCCAGCCAGCATAAAGTTACAAATATCTTGCCAGTATGAATTGCAGATTGTGTTCATATTTCCAGTTTTGATTGTGTAATTATACACAAAATGAGAGTAGAATTGGCTCTAAAAGATGTTAATTCAATTGGTCCCTTTTAGCCAATTCTCTTCTTAGCTTTCCTGTTTGAACTAATGGAAAGTAAGTAATGGTAAAATAATGTAATGAGAAGTAATGGACCTTATGTTGATTGACTGTTGATTGGATGCCACTAATTTACAAAGCTTGTCTTTCCTTCAGGGTCCTTTAGCTGTACAGCTAGCTACCTAGCAACCATCAAGCCAGCACTCTAATATTGCTGTGTAAAGTATGAATAGCTTGCTAGCACAACCATAGGAATACTGGAGTACTAAAATTACACAAGTTGATATGATGATAATATTTTACATATTTTGATACTTTTGACAAATGATTCAGGATTTAAGGAACAATTATATTGTTTATTCCAAAGGGAGTCAGAGTTTTTTCCCCCCTAGAGAAAAACTCCTAAACTAGAATGAATGGAAGATTATTTACTCTAATGTTACTCTTAATTATTTTTAAAATATATTTTTATAATAGATTTTTTTTTAAAAAAACCTTAAAGATAGATTACTTATTGAGCTTACAGATTCCAGATTTATTCCTAGGAAATGGAAAGAGACTATTCAAATCACTTGTTCAGTAACCATTCAAAATTATGATGGCACTGAACAAGGAATGTTTAAAACTGCTGCTCGGAGTTTTGGCCATTGCAGTGTTCCTACAGTCACATGATTGTGATCTGGATGCTTGAGCGCACTGCTTGTGATTATGTTGTTATGGAGAGCTAAGTTCATGTATTTGTATTTTCAGTTTTCCCTGCCAGCTTCCCAAAAAGAAAAGCAATGGGGATGCCAGCAGGAAATCACAAGTCACTTCTGCTCCTACCACATTTTTGCCTGCTTGCATTCCATAGTTCCTTCCCAGAGCATCTTCTACCCAATGTAGCACCCACATACTTACCCACTGGCCTGCTTGCCTGGAAATCTGACCTCTTCCCATTTAATGACATGCACAGTCCTGCGGTTATAATCGTGAATGGGACTAATGGGATTGTTCTTACTAAGCAATTTGATCATGTGACATAACAACTGCATCACAGAGTGATGGAAATTGCTTGGCACCCAGCAATGTTCCTGTTCCACCTGTCTTTATTCCATTACATTCTTTTGATTTTAAAAAAATAGTAAGGCAAGGCAAAGATCCAGAAATTTTGGAAAGTGAAATTGCTGAAAGGCTGTAGCCTAGTGCTTTATTTTGCATAATTATATTATTTAATTTATAAGATCCTAAAATATTCAGGCTGGTGAAATCCAAAAGTGATTCTGAATAGATTTGTAAGTAGCAGTTCTTTATTAGGGTCACTGATCAGAATTCTGCCAGTTAACAAAATAATTAAACAGTTTCTGTTCAGGGTAAAATAAGCTCTAGAAGGGTCTCTTTAAATTAGCTGAATGGTCAATCACATGAAAATGCAATTCAGTTTAGTAAGCGTAAGGTAATGCACACTGGGGCAAAAAGCCATTATTTAATGTGTATACTAATAGGATCTCAGCTGTCTGTAATAAACCAGGAAGAAATAATTTGGGGGTCCTAATGGTTAGCTTGATGAAAATGTCATAAGTGTGCATCAGCTATGAACAAAGTAAATTATATGCTACAAATCATTAGAATAAGGATCAAAAATTAAAGTGATGACACTGTACTGTGTTTATACAAATCTATACTATGTTCATAACTGGCATACTGTGTATACTTCTAGTTGTGATATTTGGGGGGAAATGCATAATAGAGTTAGAAAGGGGACAGAAGAAGGCAACCAAAATGACCAAATGGCTGAAATTCTCCCCTTCAAATAAAGGCTATAATATTTGGGACTGTTTACCTTGGAAAAAAGCGATGGAGGGATTACTTGATCATGGTGTATAAACCTTTGCATGGCATTGAGAAAGTGCACAATAAACAGGTTTTCTTCCTCTGTCCAGACAGTAAGACCCTGAATCATTTAGTGAAGCTGACTGGAAGGAAATGTACAACAAATTAAAAAGTACTTCTTTACACAGCAGTTAATATATTTTTTGGAAGCCATAACTACAAGACATGATACAAAACTTTGATAGCTCTAAAATGAGATTGGGTGAATTCATGGAAGATAGTTCCATTACTACTATTGGCCTTGAAAACTACCTCTGGTTGGGAGTACCATGGCTCCAAGTACAGCTGGCAGGGCTGGAGAGGGTAAGTGTCTCCAGCTTGTAAGCATTCCAGGGGCTTCTGCTTGCTCATTATGTGAAATAAAATGCTAAAATGAGGCTTGAATCAGTAGGATTGTTTTAGGTCCTTACGCCTAACCTGCCCAAGGGGTGATGAAGGATAACTGGGGTAAGGAAGAGTGTGTTGTACCACAAGAGGCTTGAAGACCACTTGAAAGCTTCAGACAGTCCAAAATACAGTGGCTTGGGCAGTTATTGGTTTATTTATGTAACACCACAGCTTCAAGAAATGTGCTAGTTACCAGCTTGCTTCTGCATGCAATTAAGGGTGCTGATTGTCATTTTAAAGTATTTTGTAACTCAGGACCCAGATGGTTTCTGTCCATCCCTTAAGATGTCCTACCATTAATAAAGTATTATCTTCAGAAATCATAGAGCAGGACCTTCACTTTTGCCACTTCTTCCCTGAAGCAGCATTTGCCTGAGAAATTACATCCATGCTGTTGAGTTTTCAGATATCTGAAATATTCAGAAACCAGCCTTCAGGACTTCATGTACTGTTGATCCTTCCTACAGGTGAATGTCTGTATGTGATTTGATATCAATCATGATTGAAGATTTGGGATTTGTATTTTTATGTATCTGTTTTAGACCAATTACAGTATTATGTAAAAGTCTCCAATAAAGGAGAACATTTGCAGGGTTGAAATGCAAATCTCTGCATAGTCTATAGATGTCTATGTTTCTATTGATGGCTGATTTGTCAGAGTGCCAGACTTCTAGAAATTCCCTGGCATTTTTTTGGACTTTGCCTGGTCTAGGATTGTCACATTTTCCCTATTGAAACTATGATTAAATCTATCTATATGTTGTGAAATTAAATAATTTTTGTGATGTCTTCTGACTGCCAGTTGGTGCTCATGGATGCATTCTGCCAGTCTTCTGCCTGTTTGTCCTACATATGTGACAATTCTGCAAAAAAGATAATCAACCAGCTCAAAGGAGAAAAAGAATCCAGCATCTCCCCACCACTAATAAGCACTCAGATCAGCATAGATTAACTCCAAGGTTAACTCCAGACCAACAGTCAAGTAAACAATACCCAAATCAAGAAACCACCAAAGAGCCATCAATAAACAGCCTAACCAAAGAATCTCTAAGGCTGCTCCCACCCACACAGACAGGCAAGACACCAGAATATTAACTGACAGCATGCAGTACTCCTTACTAGCACTGATGATGTTACCTAGTTAGGTTAATGAAACCTCTGCAAGAAAATAAGCAAGCTTAGAGAGCACCAAGGACCCCTCATGTAAGAGTCTTTTATGATTTGAATGAGTCCAGTTAATTAACATAAAATGGAGATGGGGAAAAGGCAGTGAAGACATCACCAGATTGTCTTCCAATAATTTCCTCATTGTGCCTAGATCAGTGATTGTGATCTTTGGGAACTGGGCAGAAAATAAATTCCAAACACAACAACTGTTCCAAAATAGTTTAATTGATTTATGATTCAGTTGATACTAAACAATGATATACAATATGCATTAAATAATAATAATAATAATAATAATAATAATAATAATAATAATAATAATAATAATAATAATATGTTTCCCTTACCTGATTCTGTGACCGGTATCTTAATATCTGAAATATGGTTGATTCTATATCATAATTTCATTGAAAATTTATCATGTGACCTTAATTTAGCAGGTTGATCTTTCTGTTGTTTGTTCTTCAGCTGAATTCAAAAGGTGTGAATTTGCATCATTCCAAAGCAGCCATAAAGATTTATTATGTTTTAATGGCTGTACTCTAGATATTTCAGGTTGATTGCTGTTTCTGCTATAAAACTAAATTGGAAAGGGTAAGAGTACTACATTAGCTTCAATGTAGTGTCAAATACACAAAGGATCTCTCATGACAGAATGTCTTAAAATAAATAAAATAAAAGCATTTAGATTAAATCTGTATTTTACAGATTAGAATATTTATGTTTATACCAGTTGTGTTAAAGATGTAAGATACGGATTTGATATCATGCAGTAATGATAAAACATTCAGGTCAAGACCAGCACAATTGGTTTATCAATGATGAGATGTATTTAGGGGTTTCTTTTGATAATTTTATTAAAAGTTACAATTAAAAGAAATAAAACACTAATACAAACTAAAGAAAAATAGAAAAAAAGAAAGTGCAGAAAAGATAAAGAGAAAAAAAAGAATATAGTAAAAAAAAGAAAAGATATATAAAAGATATAAAAAATCTCAACAAGTGTAAGCAATTTTAGTAACATCATCTTCTGTTAAATACAACATATCTCTTCTTTCCAAAACTCATGCCTTATAAATAAATCCTTAAAACTTTATTGTTTGGTCCTGATCAGCAAGAGTCTATTTATGGTTATCAGTGGTAAAATGTATCTATTTTAACCTTGATCAAATAAAACAGCTTTAAATTCCTCCCTTTTAATTATTTTGCTTTTTAATCTCTTCAAATAATGTTCTAGAATTTAATTTCTTATAATTTTTTCTTTGTCCCTCCTCAAAAATTATTCAAACCTTTAAAAAGACTCTTTTGTAAATCCAATATAGGAAAATTATCCTGGTCATTCTCTTGGTTTATTTTAATGGTTTTTTTCCTCCAATTATGAAAGCATCAGGCAGCATCCAGTATATCATTTCCATATCATCCCATATCATTCTTGTAGCCTCTCCTTTAAAAAAAAAATGATTTATATGCCGCCCTTCTCCGGAGACTCAGGGCATTAAGCAATAGCCTTCATATTTTTGTATATTTATACAAAGTCAGCTTATTGCCCCCACAAACTGGGTCCTCAATTTACTTACCTTAGAAAGGATGGAAGGCTGAGTCAACCTTGAGCCTGGTGAGATTCGAACTTACAGTAATTGCAGACAGCTGATGTTAATCACAGTGCTTTAGTCTGCTGAGTCGCCAGGCCCTTTTTAAGTCCATTTTTAAATAAGTCTCAGTATTTTCAGGTAAAACATTTTCCTCTTTTATAATATCCTTCAATGTGTCCAATTTAAAAAAAATTGCTTCATTCTGTATTATTAAATGAAATTTAAGCATTCTTCTCCTTTAGGTGCAGTCTTTGTTTTCTTCTGGTTCCCTCTAGTGTCCAATTTTCAAAGTCTCATCCTATCATATTCTTTTCAAGAATCACAGGAAGTTTATAATCAATTTCAAAATATTACTTCAAACTCATCTAGACCCTTAGTCCATTTGTATAATCAAAGTTCTAATCACTCCTTTTCTCTTTATCTCCCTCATGCCCTTAAACTTGTATTTAAAACTTGTTTGCCAAGGACTGAAGGGAATCATCTGGTGGTGTAATACAGTGGGGCAAAAAAGTATTTAGTCAGCCACCAATTGTACAAGTTCTCCCACTTAAAAAGATGAGAGAGGCCTGTAATTGACATCATAGGTAGACTTCAACTATGAGAGACAGAATGAGAAAACAAATCCAGACAATCACATTGTCTGATTTGGAAAGAATTTATTTGCAAATTATGGTGGAAAATAAGTATTTGGTCAATATCAAAATTTCATTTCAATACTTTGTTATATATCCTTTGTTGGCAATGACAGAGGTCAAACATTTTCTGTAAGTCTTCACAAGGTTGGCACACACGGTTGCTGGTATGTTGGCCCATTCCTCCATGCAGATCTCCTCTAGAGCAGTGATGTTTTGGGGCTGTTGCTGGGCAGTACAGACTTTCAACTCCCTCCAAAGGTTTTCTATGGGGTTGAGATCTGGAGACTGGCTAGGCCACTCCAGGACCTTGAAATACTTCTTACAAAGCCACTCCTTCATTGCCCAGGTAATGTGTTTGGGATCATTGTCATGCTGGAAGACCCAGCCATGTTTCATCTTCAATGCCCTTGCTGATGGAAGGAGGTTTGCACTCAAAATCTCATGATACATGGCCCTATTCATTCTTTCCTGTACATGGATCAGTCGTCCTGATCCCTTTGCAGAAAAACAGCCCCAAAACATGATGTTGCCACCCCCATGCTTCACAGTAGGTATGGTGTTCTTTGGATGCAACTCAGCATTCTCTCGCCTCCAAACACGACAAGTTATGTTTCTACCAAACAGTTCTACTTTGGTTTCATCTGACCATATGACATTCTCCCAATCCTCCTCTGGATCATCCAAATGCTCTCTAGCAAACTTCAGATGGGCCCGGACATGTACTGGCTTAAGCAGGGGGACATGTTTGGCACTGCAGGATCTGAGTCCCTGGCGGCGTTGTGTGTTACTGATGGTAGCCTTTGTTACGTTTGTCCCAGGTCTCTGCAGGTCATTCACTAGGTCTCCCCATGTGGTTCTGGGATTTTTGCTCACCGTTCTTATGATCATTTTGACCCCACAGGGTGAGATCTTGCGTGGAGCCCCAGATCAAAGGAGATTATCAGTGGTCTTGTATGTCTTCCATTTTCAAATTATTGCTCCCACAGTTGATTTCTTCACACCAAGCTGCTTGCCTATTGCAGATTCAGTCTTCCCAGCCTGGTGCAGGCCTACAATTTTGTTTCTGGTATCCTTCGACATCTCTTTGGTCTTAACCATAGTGGAGTTTGCAGTGTGACTGTTTGTGGACAGGTGTCTTTTATACTGATAACAAGTTCAAACAGGTGCCATTAATACAGGTAATGTGTGGAGAACAAAGGAGCCTCTTAAAGAAGTTACAGGACTTGAGAGCCAGAAATCTTGCTTGTTTGTAGGTGACCAAATTTTCCACCATAATTTGCAAATAACTGCAAATAAATTCTTTCCAAATCAGACAATGTGATTGTCTGGATTTGTATTCTCATTTTGTCTCTCATAGTTGAGGTCTACCTATGATGTCAATTACAGGCCTCTCTCATCTTTTTAAGTGGGAGATCTTGCACAATTGGTGGCTGACTAAATACTTTTTTGCCCCACTGTATATGTTGATCCAAAGAAGTATTCATACCCTGTGTCCTTAAAGATGCCAAACATGGGTTCAGTTATAAAGAGCTGTAGTCCTTGGTTTTTCTTCTAGTGAACCTCAGTTCACCATTTGCTTTCCAGAAGTTTCTATGATGACCCCTATTTAGGAATAAGTGTTCATTGTTTATGCAGCTCTTTCCTCCTAAGCTCCCAGAACAAAACATAACAGAAATAAAATCAGGTGATTTTCTTCTGCTGTGCTGTGACTGGCACTTTATGCAACATGCTACCACATTACTGTACTTTGCCTCCAGGCATCAGTTCTGATTTACCACCCTTATAATAATATATAATGTTTCAGTCACTTGGGAAAAATGGCTACTAATCACCTGGGGCTACAGGAAAGTATGAACTTCTTTCTTAAAATTCAAATGTCAAAACGATTCTAATATGAACTTTTAATGTGTCTCATACTGAACAGAAACAGCATTTTTTTTGTTAATTTACCCATAACTTTACTTCTTTACATCAGTTATGCATCACTTCTGTGTGAATATTCTATTTGTATTTTTTAAAATAAAAACATAATGTAAATATGGCATGATAAAAACCCATCTGCAATTGTCTGAGTTCTTTTTATTATATGAAATTACATGGAACTTTAAGATTACTTTTCTCCATAAAATGCAAAATATAGCAACTGTCAATGTCAAAGCAAATGTACTAAATATTTCTTTTATAAAATACTGCTGTACATTGAATTGACTTTACTCCTGGGCATTAAACAATGAGAAAAACCCTTGCTATATTATCTGTCAGGATTTTGTAAAGGTTTTCCAAATACTGTTTACGTCTTTCTCATTGCATTATTAAACTAGTGGCCTGAATTCTCTACTATCTTGAATAGAGAAATATTTTCAGGCAGTTTTATAGCATCAGCTTTTTTGAGTAGGAAATGTTAACAGCTTTTCTACTGACAAACACAGAAGATAAATAGGAATAATTTTGTGAAAGAATAATGAATCCCATAGCATTATTTATTTATTAAATATATATGCTGCCCATCTCACTGATAAGGCAACCTTGGGCAGCTTACAACTGATAAAAAGGTGAATATAAAACCAATTCAAAAGAGATATATGCTGATTATGTCTAGTAGCAATTGCCTTTTTCTTAGTTGAGCATGAGGGGGAAGTATGATAAATTACTTATTTCTTTGTTTTAATGATATACTGCTTAAACCAATATGTTACCACAGTGGTTAATAGTGACAAGTTGATACCATGATTGCGAAGAAGCTCTGCTAAATTGGGCTGCCAAATTAAAAATGAGTTATAAATGATTATTAGTAGCATCTAAAATGAGGACCCAGATTGTTGGGGCAATATGCTGATTGGAAACTGCTTAGAAAGGGCTGTAAAATACTATAAAGTGGAATATAAGTCTAAGTGCTATTGCTATGTACGATATTTTGAGATAACAATATACAAAAAAGTCAACTGCTTGAAAGCAGTTGATACTCTAGAATCAAAGTGCTGTAAAATGGAAGGGATTTTGGGGGGGGGGATGAATGTGGATTCCTTTCCTTTCATATAGTTTGATAATAATTTACCAACATTTGTAAATCTCTTAACAAATGAGAAAAAAATGAAATTGAGACTGTGCTGAGAAAAGTAAAATCTTTCTAGGTGAAAGGATTTGTTTTTCCTGAAAAATATATTTATTAAACAGATAAAATGTACTTATTAAAAGAAAAAAATTGCCTAATACTGACAGTGAATCTTTGCCATACTTGGATCAAGTTCAACATGGATGGGTGACAATTTTGTTTTATAATATTCAACTTCCTCCATATATGAGTTAAAAAGAATTTGAGGTAAAAGTCATTTGAATATAAGAAAAAATAACAGCACAGTTGGATAATCTGTAGCATGAGGGTCATATGTACATATACAAAAATGATCAAAACAATTCTCTGTTTCTGCTGTCTCTTTCTTTATTTCTTGAGTTGGTTTCTTTTAGCCACTTGATGCTAGTGAGTAGATGTGAAGGGTTCTAAGAAAGAAGCAGTAGATGGTACATGCCTGAAGCTTGACTGCATTTGTACTACAGCAGTAGTCCCCAACCTTTGTGGCTTGGTGGCCTAGCAGGAGGGGGGGGAGGAGAACTGGGTCACATGAGTAGTGAGCTGGCATGTATGTGCATGTGCACAGCTCAATTTGTATAACTGGTGGGCTGGCATGCATGCACTTGTGCACTTAGTTTGACTTGTACAAGATGAGCTGCACACACATGTGCATGTGTGTTGGCTCGATGCTTATGCAAGTCGAGCTGCGCATATGTGCATGCCAACCCACCACTTGTGCACCACGATTGCGAATAAGCCACAGCCCAGTGGGGGGGAACCCTGTACTATAGCATGAAAAGAAACAGAAGAAACTATAGCTTAGAAAAACCCTGGAAAAATAAACTTGTTAGATATGCCCAGACAACAAATCTAATTAAATTACCAAGAAGTATTTGAAAATATTGTTGTGGTAAAAAATAAAACCAGCACTCTAAAAATAAATAAATAAATTTAAGTTAAACTTTAATTCCTGTATGATCTCTTTCCTTGCAGGGTTGAGGGCCAAAACCACACAATAGTTCTGCATTTGCATTTTAATGTACAATTATCTTTGAAGATTCTATATATTTTAGGTCAAAATAGCATATATCTGATGTTCATAAATATGCTCATAACATGGCCCTGAGTTTGCAGTTATTTTCCTGGCTTGTTTAGTGTTTATGTAGATAAGTAATAATGAATGAAGAAATATACATTAGTTTATTTTAATAACAAAATGTAATGTTTACAGTTAACCTATATAGAGAAGCTGGTAGATAATCAAAGACAAATTATGCAACAGAATAAAGATTTCCAAACTTATTGAACTCTAAAGATTTTTTGTTATCTTTATCAACATTCGCATAGCTTCTTGGAAATTCCTGTGACATTCCATATAAAGAAGATCTCCTTCTCATTCATTTCCATTTTGCATTTTCCATACTTTTAATGAAAATTAAAGCTGCTATATTTAATGGAAAAATGAAAGCATACTGACTTGCTGTCCTAGCTAATACTGCATTTCTGTTTATATTAAAAGAAAATTATTTGTTTGTTTATTTAACAAACAATAAAATTTATTTATTTGTATTATTTGTTAGCAGCAATGAGGCTGCTAACCTATAAGATATATCTTGTACATATTATGTGAATATGATTTAACTTCCTTTAAGGGGAAAAAAAGAAAAAGCTTAGGTGCATTTTCAGGTGAAAGTGAAGTTATGGAAAGCTCGATCTGAAGCTAGTTGTGGATTTGCTGTATAATTTCTAAAATTTAAAATTCAGTTTTACTCTGGTTCAAGTCTCTTGTGGGTTTATTAATTGGTTTCTCAGGAACAGAAAGCAATTAAGGTTTTTGCAGCTGAGATATTTTTATGTTTATTTCAATAAGCAATGCAAACTTCTGCTGCAGGCACTATTTTGCCTTTTTTATTTTTAGGTAATCTTTCAGCACCTTCATTAAAACAAAGAATTAACTTTGATCTTTATCTTTGGGCATATTCTCTGTGTGTTCATGTATGTGTGTGCATGTATATCAGTGAATTTGACTGTAACATTGGATTATATCCAATGAGAAGGACTAGGGATGACATGATAGCAATCTTCCAGTATTTGAGAAACTATCACAGAGAAGATGGGATCAACCTGAAGGCAGGACAAGAAGTAACAAATAGAAACTTATCAATGAGAAATCCAAAATAGAACTAAGGAGAAATTTCCTGACAGTGATACAAATTAACCAGTGGAATGACTTGCCTCCGGTAGTTGTGGGTGCTCCATCACTGGAGGGTTTTAAGAAGAGATTGGATAGCCATTTGTCCAGAATAACTCCCACAACTTTGGCTATGCTGACTGAAATTGAAGACTGGACTATTAGGATTGTTAAGAGATAAGCTATGTTCATTTGCTGGTGAACACATTTAGAATGATGTTACTTGGAAAATTAATGTATCATGAGGGTTTTCCAAATGAACTGGCAGTTCTCTGATCTAGGCTACAATTTAAATCTACAGAAGAAATAATAGCAATAGCCCTTAGACTTATGTTCTGCTTCATAATGCTTTACAGCCCTCTCTAAATGGTTTACAGAGTCAGCATATTGCTTCCAACAATCTGGGTCCTTATTTTACTGCCCTCAGAATGATGGAAGACAGAGTCAACCTTTAGCCAACGAGAATCAAACTGCTGGTGGTCAGCAGAATTAGCTTACAATACTGCATTCTAACCACTGCCATGCCACCAAGGCTCTAATCAAATTCTTTCCTATGGACTTGCCTCCAGAAGTTTTGGGTGCTCCAACACTGGAAGTTTTTAAGAAGAGTTTGGACAACCATTTGTCTGAAATAGTATAGGGTCAACTGCTTGAGGAGGTGGTTGGACTAGAAGACCTCTAAGTTCCCTTCCAACTCTGCTCTTCTGTATTCTGTATCCTTCTGCCAGCAGATTGAACAGTACTGTTGAAGTAAATTCCTTGCTTTGTAGTTTCCTATGTGTAGAAACAAAGGGGAACAGGAAGATTTATACAATGATTAACAAGATGGGTTTTCATAATCTTTTAGATGTGAATGCACTTTGTTATTCTATTCCTCCATAAAAGACATGAAAAGCCTAATTTTGCAAGAGTTAATGTGAAAACTGTTTTTTCTGTCTGAAAAATGTTAGGGATTTATCATAATTTTGTTTGTGAATTTTGGGGCTTCATCTAGTTGAAAGTTATGGTTACATATATAAAAATATGATAGTTTCTTGTTCTGAATACATGTTTGTCCATTCTTATGTAAGCACAGCAAATTAATTAGTATAATTTCTAAAACACTAATTGAAGTGATTATTTACTGTAGAATGTTGAGTGAGTTTTGAAATATACAGAGGTAATGAGAGGCTTTGAATAAGTGTTGGCCTATTTTTGGTAGCATCAAAAGTATTTGTGGAAGGATACATATGGAAGAAAAGATAAAAAGTAAAAGAAACTAAAGTAAAAGTAGAATGACACAAAAAAATTAAAATTAAGGTTAAAATTAAGGTTAAAAAACAAAACAAGCCTATTACGTAACAGATTAAGCCCTCAACAAAATGAATTCAAATTGGACATAAGGAAAAGTAGGAGAATGTGAAAGCTATTTGGAAGAGAGTGAAAAGGATAGTAGTGTACTATTAATGAGAAGTTTAAAAAAGGTCCCTTACAGGAAATATGCTCTTCCTCAGGTCTTCAAATGGAATATGATCAGGCAAAGTAAACTTTGAAACAGAGGATAAATGACACAGCATCAGGCAGATCTAGGGAAAACTCTATCCTTTTTATTATCAACAAATACAAATAGGCCATCAACAACACAACATCAGTGCAGCATAAACAGCACAACATAAACAATATCTACATACCATTCAAAAGGGACAATCAGAAGGCCAAAACACTTCCTCACCAGTAATAATCATCTGGATGAGCAGAGGTTAATACCAAGATTAACATTAGACCAACAATCAAGAAGCAAACAGCTCAATCAAGGAACCATCAAGACCATTCCCATCACAAGTATATAAAATAAGAGCAATCGCCACCCCCTTGTAGCACTGATGGTGTTACCTAGTTTGGGAATGAAATGTCTGCAAGAAAACAATGATGCTCAGAGAGCACCAAAGACCCTGCACAAATACTTAGAGACATCATTACTCTGGCTCACCTTCACATGTAGTTAGAACAACTAGCCATAGGAAAACTTTTTTCTTTGTCTACTCTCATGCTCGAAACTTCCCCCTGAAGTTTTGGATGATAAATGTAAAAAGTAGAATTGGCTCTGCCTGATTGACTCTTGAAAGTTGGAAATCCTGGAACATGTACTATACTTCATTGTTGCTCCTTTTATAGAGATACTAAAGCTAGATTTATCTTCCTTATGGTCAGCAGATATCCTAGATAGATTTGGCTTATGCCCAGATGCTACTGACAGATACAGTGCCATTTATTACAGCTAGGTTTTGCACTGCAGCATGTAAGATTCACTGGATTTTGAAAGCTCAAGTTCCTGTTATCTAGGTATAGTCTATATAATTTTAAGTATTCTCATGTTTTATGTAATCTTAGATATTATTATAGATACAGCCTAAACATAGTTTACCTTTGTTTGGCTTTACTTATGAGTCATATAATACATTTTATTTATGCATTTCAGCTTAGATAATGAATTTATATTTACTAGTTTTTTTCTAAAAAAGTGGACTATAGTGGTTATAGATTCCTTATGGAACTACAGTATTTCTTATACTGGTCTCAGAGAGCAATAAAGAGTGACTGGATTGATGAAGTTTAAAAAAAGCTACGAATGAAGGGGAAAAAAGAGAATGATTTCAGAAGAAACAAAAATGCAAAGATGTTGTATAATGGGTATACCAAGAAAGAAATAGTTGAAAGCATTCAAAGACAACAAGGAAGCAGGTATGATTAAAAGAGGCAGAGAAACTGCAGAATGATTTGGATGGACAAAATAAGGAGCTTCCAGGGAACAGGATTTAATAATAAAAATGATGACATGAACTCCGATAAAACATAAATGAGAGAATGCTGGAATCAGTATTTTAGAAATAGGTATGGAAATTTCCATTATACGCTGAAGAATGGAATTGAAATGAGTGGCAGTGTTTGAGAAAAAAATGAAACAAAGGCGATAGACATGACAGTGTTGAAAAATAGTAATGGTAATTGTTATAGTAATGGTAATAGCAAGTATGATGATGTGAATTTGGATACATTGAACTATGCATGTAGTTTCTTTATGGAGAAGCTGTACAACTTGTTTTAATATGTGAGTGAAGATTGCCTCTGCCTGACAATTGGAATAATTTCTTTATCATTCTGCTGTAAAGGGGAAAAGGAGCAAGAGTGAATGGCTGAACTAGATGGAGATAGGGTGTTTTTTTAAACATTTGTTGGGGAGGTATAGAGAAGTCTATGCAGTTTTCTTGCCAACATTTTCAAAAGTGGTCTTCCATAGCCTTTTTTTCTTTTTTTTTTTTAGGGCTGAGCGGGAGTGACTCACCCAAAATCACCCAGTTGACTTCCATTTCTATACTGGGTTTGGAATTCATGATCTTTCGGTTTTTAGATTGGTGTCGTATCCACTGTGCCAAATAGTTATTCCATAATTATAGTGTTGAAAGTTTGTTGTTTAATAGAGGATGAATAATATATACTGGGGGAAAATATGTGAAAATAACACGCATGTTTAGTTATTGATTCAATGTTGAGAAGTAAGACAAAGCCTTGTGGTGTCTCCTTCTCTTACTTTTTAGATACATGTAGGAGAAATGTTTATGGTGAAGTAACAGGTGGGATGGTAGGGATGTGAATGTGTGTGTGTGTGTGTGTGTGTGTGTGTGTGTCTTTGGTTATTTGGGTCTTCTTCCGCGTAGAATTGGAAGTATCTTGGCGACGTTTTGACGAAGTCTCATTCGTCATCTTCAGGCTGGTGTTCTCGGCTTCGTGCTTTCAGGAGCAATGTGAGATTGCAGCTGTCCCTTCCTTTTAACTGCTAGTGGGGGTGTGAGCTGATTGGGTGGGAGCTTGGCTGTGTTCTGATTGGGTGGAGGTGTGTTCTGATTGGTTAGGGGCTTCCAATAGTTCCAATTCTACGCGGGAGAAGACCCGAATAACCAAAGACCTACATACAAACACCCGCAAAAACCTCAGAAAACAAATGGATCTGAAAAGTAATGCATCAAAAATAAAAAAAAATATTTTTGACATAATAGATTGTGTATGTGTCGAATGTTTATTAAAATAGGATGAAAAGTTTTTTAGATGTACAAATGATGATAGAGGGATGATTGGGAAAATAAATAGCTTAAATGGCTCTGCATAAGAGCCAGTTTTGTCTTTTTATATGACAATGACAGCTTAAGTGACTAAAATTGTAGGGATCTGTAGTATATAGATGATGTATGTGTATAGGTGAAGGCGTGAGTATATGAGTGCCTTGACCTGGGCAGAGGAACTATTGTTGGTTATAGCATGGGAGAAAGGGCAAGCAGAAAGATTGAGACCGATAGGTAGGCAGGTATAATAGGAATCTGGGGATGAAGAAAGTTATCAGCTTCTCAGCAGCCCCAGACTCCAGCTGATACTTTTCAATGACTTATCAGTTTGTAGTAAATCAGTCCTCATTCATCATGTTATTGTGGCTGGTATATATAATTGAGACCTGGGTAGGTAAGGAATGTCTTCTGAGAAATGTGCCCACCCTAATTTTGTGTCTGGCATCATCCAACAGCTTTCAGCAAGTTATTTATATTGTTATTAGCAACTCATGCTGGACTTTCAGAGCTCTACTCCACAGATGACGTGATATGAGACTCTAGTATAATTGGGCTTTAGAGAACAATTGGGATTACTGTTCCACTATTTTTCCAGTGCAGAGCATCATTCCTGCCTGACTTGCTATATTCCATTCCCAGGCCAACTATAGACTAATAACCTCAGGGAGTTTAATTTTATACATGGTGATATGACATTTGGGCAGCTTGGGAGTTCATTGCCTCTATGACAACTATGGATCTGTGCCAAATTGCAGTGGGACCAATGCATACTGTTGGTCATACTTTGGATCTTGGTTTTTGTCTTGAGGCATTTGCAACCAATACAGTAGAACCCTTTCTGATTGCCTTTTTGTTCATTGATGTCATTCTACTCTACAATAAGAAACAAGGCCTGTCAGATTGGTCTACTCTAGGCAATTTATGGAACAATGAGGTTCCAAAAGAAACTTTCTCTGAGGATCCGATTGGTGGTTTGGTGAAGGCCTCGAACAGGAAGTTAATGGGGTTTTAGACTTCACTTCCTCTAAGTGCCATCTCTTTTGTGACAGTTCTAAAGTGCAATTTGGTTTTCTGAGAACTTCCAGCGATAAAGTGGTAAAAGAAATGTAAGTGCTGTTGGAACAATATGAAGACAGAACTGGTAGAACACAACTAGGAGTCCATCCTAGTAGTAAGGGTAGTGAAAAAGTGTTACTTCTCTTTCTTTATTGCCTCTGCTAACAGCTATCTGGCAGCTCTGTTAAGGGTAATATATTGTTTTCTGGGGTGGAATAAGACACAGGACTATCTACAGGGTATCTACAGTAAAGAATATTCAAGCCAATTGGCAGGTAAAGTCATTCAGATCCACTCAGAATTGAACTCCAACTGGACAAATCCAGTAAAGGGACCAGAGACATGAAGTGGGGTCAATGAAGTAATATCACTTTCCTTGACTTTAGAGGAGGTAATGGTATGTCTCCTTCTCAATCTACCACTAGACCCAATGATTCTGGACAACTTTTTAGGGAAGGTTGTGGAGAAGATAGTTGGACTAGTTTCAGGAGGTCCTAGAAAAAGCAATTTACAGGGATCTGTTTCAGTCAAGTTTCAGGCCAGGAAACAGTACAGACATGGCTTTAGTTATTCTTGTCAAATATATTTGTCAAATAACATCTGTCTGTCTGTCTGTCTCTCTCTCTCTCTCTCTGTCTCTCTCTCTCTCTCTCTCTCTGTCTCTCTCTCTCTCTCTCTCTCTGAAAATAAGAAGCCAGTATTTTTAAGCTTCATATATTAGTTTTACTATATTTAGATTTTTTAAAAAAAAATCCACTTCATTTAAATTCACTTATGCACTGGAATCATGAAAAAGGAAACACAGGAGGCTTTTCTGCCAAAATCTTTTGAATATTAATCATCGAAATCATGTTTTATGAATACTATGTATTAAACCAAGACTTGTGCTCCTGCAAAGATTTATCTGAAAGAAAATGAGTCACCAAAAAGATAATGTCTAAATAGCTCACAGTATGATTTTAGATAATAGTTCATTCTTAGTTCGAACATTCAACTCTATCTAACCTTATAGTTTGATAGTGAAATTGTTGTATATATATATATATATATATATATATATATATATATATATATATATATATATATATATAACTGACTTGCTTTTTTCCCTTTCATCTTCCAAAAGCAACAGTTTTTCCAACAAAAAAGGAACAAACAACTCTCAAAAATTATTTAAAATAAAATAGCCGTGCATATTCATATTTCTTTAAATATATGTTAATATTGTTAAAATAGGATACTATATTTGTATACATGGGTGTGTTACAGGCTAACTATTTTTCAAAGCTGATGTGTTATTTCCTCTATATTTTCAATTTATATATTTATATATATATATATATATATATATATATATATATATATATATATATATATATATATCAGTGTCCTAACTACCTCAATTTTGCACTTAAAAAAATATTATGGAATCCACTACATTCTAAAATACATTTTGTATTAGGTATGCATTTTTCATATCAGACTGCTAAATTAGGCAATCAAAGACATCTGGGGTTGTTTTGTACTGGCAAAGCAAAACAAACAGATCCTAATACTTGTGAAGCCAACCCAGTGAAAATTTTCTATTCTCTATGCTGGAATGCAAAATCATGGTAACCAAATATAGAGGTTTTCCCCATAGAATTTAGTATATAATAAAATTTCAGAATCAATATAGTTATTCTATTTTTTTTTTTTTTTGACAAAATATGTAAGAGATTTCAGGCAAATAAATTTGCATGCAAAAACATTTTTTGCCAATAACATCAGTTATTGGCAAAAAAGGCACGTGAGTTTCAATAAATCTGTGATAATGCTAGATGCCATACATCCATGAAACCTCAAATTATACTCCTCCTTTTCCTCTTCCTCTTCTTCTTCTTCTTCATCTATCTTCATCTTCCTAGTATTATATTCACAGGTTCAGGGACTGCTTTTTTTATTATGCCTCAAGATTATCCACATTAATTTTTTAAACAGACTAAACTCTAAAAAAGAATACTGAAATAATATGAGATTTGGTGATCCAATTAGATTTCATATATTTATTGCCTAAAGCAATGGCACTTAGGGACTATCTTGTCACTATGTTAAATTATGCTTTGTACATGAACATGGATTCAATTCATGTACTAAACTAATGAAACCTTTAAATCATCTCAATAGAGTTGGGGAGAGCATGTGATTGTCTTTTTTTCCCTAAAAATCTATGATTGACCTTATACATGGAAAGAGGATTTTGTTTTAGCTAAAAATGTATCTATTCTGTGCATATGACAATTTCTAATGAAATAAATAATAGGTTTAATATGACAATATGGAGAAAATGAAGCTTGGGGATTTGAGAAAGGGGAATGAAATCTTCACTCTTCAACTCAGTCACATTTGTAAAGGTTGTGTTATAGTTTATAATGATTAAAAATTTGTGGAGAATACTTGATGTTATATTAACATTGATGAAGCACTTGCTTGCTACATTTTGTATGCCGTTGCCATAGTAACAGCACTATAGAGTGACCCAAATTAATTTTCCACCAGCCAAACTTAGCGCCTTGACAATTTCTCATCTTGTTTTTGGATAAGGAAGCTAGAGTTTATAGGTTTAAAGCAATAAAGAAGAAATAATAATATGCATACACTCATTTTGATTAAGAGAACCCTTTTTTAAAAAAAAATAATAAATCAGTGCCTTTTCTTTACCTTTGCAAATGCTTTTTTCCCCCTTCTTGACTGTACAGTAATAGGCAAGTCCATTCTTTTCAAGTGTATCTAAACACACAGTTGACACTACATGTCATTAAACCACACAATGGGCTTTTTTCATTGAAGCAATTTAGTGATTAATTAGGAAATAAAGAAATGAAATTTTCATACTTGCCCTAATACCTAGATAATTATAAGAGAGAACACAAGGTAGTCATATGAACACTGAGATTTCATCAACTTTATAATTTCTGGAGAATGCTAACCTGTGGCTCTGTGAAAGAACAATCCTTTATAGTATTTAAAATATGGTTGAAGTTTTCATAGTAATCTGTACAATCAGTTAAACAATTACATTTAATCAAGAAAAAGTATTTTTTGAAAGAATCTACTTTTCAATCAATCTATAATTGTTTTCAGTTTATTTTAACTCTGTGGCTCAGCTTTTTGATAACTAGAAGTCTCAAGGCAACTTACTGCATTAAATAAAAGCATGAAAAACATGATTGATAATGAAGTTTCTCCCAATTCAGACTGAGGAAGGAAGAGTTGGGCATTTTTTCTTTAATTAAGGGCCAGTCAGGAACTCTACAATCTAATGATGCTATCCACTGGTTTAGATTTGGCTGATCCTAATGATGCTTGATATTTTAAAAAAGAAAAAAGAAATTAAAAGAAATTCTAGTGGGTTATTTTTTTTTCTGCACTGAAAGAACAAATATGATGTAAACATAGATATTAGCAGTAATACTTAGGTGGACAATCTAAAATGTTGCATAAATCCATTAAAGACAAGTGGAAAATTAGTTTATAAACTTCCAAAGGCATTAGTCTTTGTTCTACTCTACAGATAACATTCTACAGGGGAAAAATTGGCACAAGACTTTGTTGGATATCAAATAAAATTCAGACAGCACAAGTGTGCAAAGGACGTTTGAGCTAGTGATTTTAATTTGCAAGAAGGAATGGTGTTCCCCTGGAATAAGATATTACAGCCACGAAAATCTCAGAAAACACACACACACACACACACACACACACACATATATATTCTCTGAGGTTTTCGTGGCTGTTTGTATGTAGGTCTTTGGTTATTCAGGTCTTCTCCCGCATAAAATTGGAAGTGTCTTGGCGACGTTTTGACGAAATCTCATTCGTCATCTTCAGGCTGGTGTTCTCGGCTTCGTGCTTCCAGGAGCACGAAGCTGAAAACACCAGCCTGAAGATGATGAATAAGACTTCGTTGAAATGTCGCCAAGACACTTCCAATTTTATGCGGGAGAAGACCCGAATAACCAAAGATCTATGTGTGTGTGTGTGTGTGTGTGTGTGTGTGTGTGTGTGTGTATTTTTCTTTAGCCAGGTTTTTCCTATATATTTATATTTATATATATATACATACACATTATCCATAACGGCATTGTATTTGAGCCATGGTACCTGCCATTTCTATGTCAATCAAGTATATTATACAGTAAGATTCTAGAGCAAAGCCCTGAAGTATACAATTCAATAGCATATTCTGGTTTGACATGGTGCAATTGACAAAACTTGCTCAAACACATCTTCATCCTTCTAATGGTAGTAAAATCCAGTCCATATTATGCCAACTCCTTTTAATTGAGAACATTTTTACATAGAAGCCATATTGAAAAGAATATTTAGTTCCTGTATGCCTGTAAATTGTTGTGGTTTACTATACATTGTTGTTGTTGTTTTTTAAAAAATGTTTCCATTATAGGATTTGTATGATAGGTTCAAAATCTTTGAGATTAAAAAAAAAAATGTTTATCTGAGACTTTATTGTGCTTTGTCCTGTCAGAGGCTGAGAGAAAAGTATGAATTGCATTTGACAGTTAGGGTTATATGGAGTTACATAAAAAGCATGAATTGAACTTTCGCAAAAAAGGTGTTAAGCAATTAAAAATTTAATGAATTGCTTCCTTCTTTTTGGCATGAACAATGTCTTTATATTCCATAGCAGTTAGTTCCAGAAAGTCTCATAAACATATTGTTGACATTGAAATGTTAATAATGTCATAAGAAGACAGATTACTAAGTGAGAAGGAACTCTCAAGCATGACCTTTTCAAAAGCTTGTCATGAATGGAGTGGTGCAATACTTTTCATTATGTCCTTCACAGAAATTTATACAAAGACTTTCAAGAAATTTCCATTGTGATTTAAATATATTTTAAATTGTGCAACAGTGTGAGTTATTTTCTATATACAATATTTTGAGGAGCAAGAGTCATGCTGGTTATTTTCTACCATAAATATATACGATTCATAATTTGTTATTTGGCAATTATGTGGATCTATTTCTGAAAACCTGTATAGCCAACCTTACTAAGAATATATTGTAGCATATTATCTCTTAAAGATGTTGAAAAGACCCATTGTGGCCTAGGATATCAAGATCAAAATTTTTAGAAGACATCCTAAAGTACTGGAGTACAATAAAGTCTAGGTCCATATTTGATACTATTTCATGTACATATAATTAAAATTAAACAATCCCAACACAATAGAAAGTGTCCTTATATCAAGAAAGGCTACTTGGGAAGATTGATTTCCTTCTTTCCTTCTTTCCTTGCTTCTTTCCTTCCTTGCTTCCTCCCTCTCTCCTTTTCATGTCCAAATCTCCCATTCTCTCCCTTCTCTAGAGAGATTAGTCCTTTGTTTTTTATGGTGGTTTTCATCTCCACTGTTTGGAGACATCTTCAGTCAGCCATGACTCACCTAGAAGTCCTAATAACTTTAAAACTAAGGAAGGTTATGTTCAGATTCTTGCTGCATTGAAAGAAAATCCGTGTTGGATAAGATCAGTGACTAATCTGGTAGCACTTTCTTTTTCCAGGGAAACAGGAATTCGGAGCTTTCCTTCATTGCTCGCCCCATGACCAGTATAGTAGTATTCATGTATTAGTTTCTATTACAAAGACATTTGCCCTCTAGATATAATAAGCTTTGAACATGCTAGCTAAGAATGATGGAAGATGAAGTTCAAAATATCTTAAAGGAATTGGATTGAGAAAGTCTCTGATACATTATTATATAGTTGTCATAGATTCTGGGATAACACAATCAGGCAGAACACAGATTTTCTTTCTTTGTTTCTTGTATTATTAGACAAGGCAAAGAAAGTTTTTCACTATATTTTTCAGTTGTCTTTTCTGCTTTAATTCCTGAAATAACTTCCCTCCTCATTTAACCAGTTACTTTTCACTTTCATCTTTTTTCCTCAACTAGTTCCCAAAGAATTGTAAAACCAATAAGTGCTACTTTCTAAGTAGCTTAGTATGGGATATTCCCTAGTAAAGTTTATCCTACCTACATTCACGCTATTATCACCACTGCAAGTGACTTCTACCACCACTGAACAATTGGTATTAGAATTGCCATTTTGTGATATTTTCTCTCTATTGTCCTGTAAGTAGGACTTGTTCTTTTAAAACTCTCTTTAAAATCCTTTTCTCATCTTCCAGATGCCTACTACTATTGGCACTATCTTGGCTCCCCCCCCCCCGCCCAATATTCTACTTCTATTTGTAGATTTTTGTGTTTTGGGCTTTTCTCCAGTATTTTCTCTGACTCCAGGTACTGAAATATCTACCATCTAGCATTTACATTGTATTGCTGTTTTCTCAATTCTGGCTTTGTGTACATTTGCTTTTAAAGCTTGTTCCTGTATGGGCTAGAATTAATCCCTCTGTCTCTCTCTTTAATTTTCTTGCTCTTAGCTTTGCCAGGTCTTATTATCAGCATGGCCTGCGGTTTTTATAATATGCTGCCATATAATTTTGCCTTACCATGTCCCTTTTCTATTCTTCATTCATTCTTCATTCTTGTATTCAGTAAATATTACTAGTTTTGGTGCTTGTCATTCATTGTCCTTCGGATATTCCTCCAATGCTCTTTTTTCCCCCTTCAACTTTATGGTGTAATAACCTCTGATACTATTTTTCTTGGTAAATAAATATCAACATTATTACATATTATTATCATCATACTTTTTTTTCTTGGACAACTCAAGACAGCAAACTTATCAAGTACTTCCACCTCCTATGTTCCCCACAACAATAACCCTAGTGGTCCTAGTCTCCTAGATTCAAAGTCAGAACCTTAACCACTTCCAGAATATCACAAATTATTCCTTTGTTTAAGAAAGAAGGAGCTTGTTTGTCTCTTCACAGCAAGCTCCTTCAGTTTGCTGTTGTTGCGATATGGACAGCAGCATGTTGACCTAAGATATAATTTTTACTTTAGAGGACCTAACTTGCACAAAAAAGGATAAGGATGTGATATATATAGTAATTTTGAAACACAGGTCAAAATACATCAAAATTGACTGGAAATATTCTTGCCATTACCAGAATGACACAGTTAACTTTGTCTCCATGTTCTCTATTTTACTAAAATGTTTATGTGAGAGAACTGATGGCTATGGTGGATTGTGGATGATAATTTCTATTAACCACTTTCAATAACTTCTCTTTATTAACCACTATTAAAAAAACTTTCACACTGTTTCAATTCTGCAAAAGCAGTTTGAAAATTATTGTTGTAATTCTGTCAACTTTATGAGCCCTAGAACAAAGAATCACTATGCCATTCTAAGGTAATGAAGGATCTTGAGTAACAAAACATTTGCTTACACAAAATGAAGACAAAACAAATTGATTCCATCCCTCCCACATCCATGTCCTTAATTCATATTGTGTACATTTCTTTGACTGTTTTTTGCACAGATATACAAACACACACAAATAAAACAGCTATCTTTCAAAGATTGCTGGGGGGAGGCATACTGAAGCTCAAGGCCTGAGAGGAAGGATGAGACAAATACTCCATAATCTCAACAAAGCCCCTGAATTTCAAATAGTTATCTTACAGTTTCAAGTACTCTGCAAGTGAGCTAGAAATAAATTGACTGAACTCTCAAAGGCAGACAGAGTTGAAAGATCTAAGAGGTGTGGATATTTCAAATTGGCATAGACTTCTTATGTGGAAGTGTCCATCAAGTGTTGTCCATTCCCCCCCTCCCCCACACACACCTCCCAGCACATGTGTGAAAATATACACTATATGAAAAGGATAATATTTTTGCTATACTTTTTCAGGAAATTCAGCTACTAAATACCATTGCATCTAGTATTCAGTGAGAACATGCTTTTGTTAACTTTGATTTAACATAACTTCCTAAGAATGTATCTTTTTCTAATCTTTTTCTGTCCTTGCACAGTCACAAAAAAATTCTCCACAGCTATTTTAAATTCTTAAATTGCAGTAGTCCTTTAGAAACTGAAAAAGTATAAAATAGATTTGTATGAATATAAGGAGATGGAAGTTTACTGGGAAAAGGTATGAAGTACACTTAGTCTTGAAAATGAAAATTATCATTAGTTGTTGAAAAGCTCTAATTAATCTTCAATACAGTCATATTTGTATGGAATGAATACTGTGATAATAATAATAAAGAGTAAACTAGCTCATATTCCTAGTTTTAGTTTTGTTAAAGTAGTGCACACAATATGGAATAAAACTAGCTCTGGCTCCTAGAATCATAGAGCTGAAAGAGGTAATTTAAATCATGATCAGTGTTTGTCTCCAGACAGGCAGTCTTCTAGTCACAAATTATTTTTTATTCCAAAATAAAAGAACAAGGAATTCTGCAAGACATTGGAAAGTTAACCTCTATCCAGTGATAATATTTATGTTCTATTTTGGAGGGGGGTTGTCTTTTATTTTAATGTCCAAAAGTTGCATTCCCTTAATAGTATTTTTAGTATCTTTTTAATATAATTTTAAATGTAAAGACCACATTCTGCATGGATTGAAGCAAAATGTGATTGGGATGCAAAGATCAATAAAAATAGCAAGCAGATGCAGATTCTTTGTAATCCAGAAGAGTGTGTGTGTGTGTGTGTGTGTGTGCATATGCATATATATGCATATACATATATATGCATACACACACACACACACACACACACGTATGTAGGTCTTTGGTTATTCGGGTTTTTTCCCGCATAAAATTGGAAATGTCTTGGTGACGTTTCGACAAAGTCTCACACATCCACCACACATCCACCACACTTCCACGTGGAAAGCAGACTCAAACCCACACCGATGATGAGGCATGACCGAGGACTAGAAGCCAGACCGCAGCTGCATTGTTAGCCACTTTAAACCTCTCCAAACCGTACATGAAGCAGACTGACACCCACCATGAAGAGGTGGCACGACCACGAATGCGAAGCCAAACAACAGCAACACAGCTCACCAGCTCAAATCCCCCTGCAACTCAGACTAAGCTGAGCACAACCAAGCCCCCACCCAAACAGAACACACCCCCAGCCAATCAGAGCACAGCCAATCCCCCATCTAATCAGAGCACAGCCAACCCCCCAACCAATCAGAACACACCTCCACCCAATCATAACACAGCCAAGCTCCCACCCAATCAGTTCACACCCACACTAGCAGTTAAAAGGAAGAAACAGCTGCAATCACACCTTGCTCCTAGAAGCATGAAGCCAAAAACACCAGCCTGAAGATGACGAATGAGACTTCGTCAAAATGTCGCCAAGACACTTCCAATTTTACACAGGAGAAAACCCAAATAATGAAAGACCTACAGACAAACACCCACAACAACCTCAGAAAACACACACACACACACACACACATAAGATAGCATTCTGCAAAAACCAAAAAATATCCACCATCCCAAGGAACCCCAAAGACAAAGTTGAGTTAAAAAATCAAGGAGTATATGAAATCCCATGCACCGCCTGCCCCACCACATACATTGGACAAACCAACAGAAGAATAAGTGCATGCACTGAAGAACACAAGAACTCAGTCAGATAAGAAGAACCAACTTCTTTCCTGGTCCAACACCTTAAAGCCACAGGACATGAAATTGACTTCAAAAAGACCAGAACTATCGCCAAAACTGAACACTTCAACAACAGAATAATCAGAGAAGCCATTGAGATAGAAAAACGCCCACACAGCATGAATAAATGAGATGATACCTCCTACCTACCAGCCATTTGGAAACCTGCCCTTATTGACAAACGAGTCCCTAACACGACGAATGACACCAGACGCACACTCACAAGAGCCACACAGGATGTCACCACCACACATCCACGCAGAAAGCAGACTCAAACCCACACTGATAATGAGGCATGACCAAGGAACAGAAGCTGCATCATTAGCCACTTTTAACCCCTCCAATCCATACATGAATCAGACCAACACCCCCCATGAAAAGCTCTCACGACCACAAACACAAAGCCAAACAACAACGCAGCTCACCAGCTCAAATCCCCTTGCAACTCAGACTAAGCCAAGCACAACCAAACCCCCACCCAAACAGAACACACCCCCAGCCAATCAGAGCACAACCAACCCCCCATCCAATCAGAGCACACCTCCACCCAATCAGCTCACTACCCCACTAGCAGTTAAAAGGAAGGGACAGCTGCAATCTCACATTGCTCCTGAAAGCACGAAGCCGAGAACACCAGCCTGAGGATGACGAATGAGACTTCATCAAAACGTCGCCAAGATACTTCCAATTCTACGCGGAAGAAGACCCGAATAACCAAAGACCTACATACAAACACCTGCGAAAACCTCAGAAAACATATATATATATATATGTGTGTATACACACACATACATACATATACATATATGTATATGTACAGTCATTGGGTGCTGCATTTTATCAGCATGGGATGCGAATCTTCAACATATTTACAATATAGCCTAGAACACACTAGGATCCATACTGAATCCTGAAGGGACTATTTTCAGCAGTGCTGTATTGCTCCAAAAATATTTCTCACATGTAAATATTTCTAATGTAGGTTAACAAGTTCTTTTTTATTACTGTGGAAGTAGGCCACAGATACAATCTTTGCATGGGTTTATTGGTCATGAACTCATTTGATGGTCCTGGAAAGGAACAAAAATCTAAATTCTGGTTCTCTGTACATAAAACAATAGTGGAAAAGTGACAATAAGTAATTCTGGAATAATAAGAAGTTGTAATAAATTGGGATTGACTCTAGACGGTGGAAGAAGATACTATATAGATAGTGTTCAAGATATCACAGATCACTTAACTTGCACATTTGTGGGAATCACTTAACATGCACATGGTGGGAAGGGAAAGAATGGAGGTTTGTTAGTTGAGCTGTTTCATTTAGTGACTGTTGCAACATGCGACTGTAATGGTCAGTTTCCATTATGGACATACTGTATCTCAAGGACTATCTGTATGCTATTTCCTCCACACTTGAATGAAATAATGACTTCAACTTTCATCTCTCAGCTTCTTCAAATATGGTGAAACATTTTTTTCCACATAAAGTATTTGTTATAAAGTGAAAAACACTCTGTAAAATTTATTTTAAAGATCAGCTGCTGCAACAGCAGTACATGTGCAGTTTAGTTGTATATTATTATTGATTTCAATTAGGTTTTTAAAAGCCATTTATCATCTCCCTCAGACACACTCACTTCTATGGTTATATCTTCTAAAACTTTCTCTCCAAGACCTCAAAAGATTTGCAAATACAGAAGGCAACTGACATTCTCTGAACCTCTCTTGGCTTGTAAAGCATGTTCATGTCATTTTAAAAGAAAATTGTTCGCTTTTCAAAAATCTACTTTTGTTGTATGTATGCCAAGAACGAAATATAGTACAGCAATTTTCAGTGCTTTTCAGAGAAGGAATTGAAAATCAGATGATACAACACTATATAGAGATAATTAAATTAAATAAGTTTGGACTTTTACCCAAATTCATTATTTCCCAGCCAAATCTCTCTCTCTCTCCTCAAATGTGGATGCCCTAATCTAATCCTTAAGATAAATTATTTGGATTTTGTGAGCCAATTCTGTTTGTTTTGTTGTTTGTTTTTAACCCTTTTATGCTATGCAGAGCTATTGTTATGATGGGTGGCCATATAGATTATATATATATATATATATATATATATATATATATATATATATATATATATGTATGTATGTATGTATGTATGTATGTATGTATGTATGTATGTACGTGTGTGTGTATATATATATATATATATATATATATATATATATATAAAATTAAATGAATTTGCAATTCCACAGAGATTGGTTTTCATTAAAATTAATCAATGGAGCATACAAGCAGTTAGGCTGTGACACCCAGATGTTGTTTATTATGTTGTTACATTTTATTGTTTTGATACAATAATATTAATACAGTATTAATTAAAGATACAAAATTGAACATTCTGTTGTCCAGATAACTTACCCTGTCAAAAATAAAGAATAAATAAGTATTCTATCATAACTATCGTAAGTATAAGTATTATATCAATATTAATTATAATTTATAATTTATAAGACAAGATAAGATTGTTTGACTTTTTCATTCTCATTAGAATTGAATATAATATCAGAGGAAAAAAACGTGCTGCAGATTAAATTCAAGTATTTCTTATACAAAAAAGTTTTCAATCTTGAACTAATTACTCTGCAATATATAATGTTAATAAGAGGAAAAAAATAGATAAGCAAAGGAAATTATGTCCTGCATATAATTATATGAGAACCGTTCTTGCTTAAATTTGGTTAAAATTTCTAGTGTGTGTGTAGATAGACAGGCAAGCAGGCAGGCAGGCAGGCAGACACAGGCAAACATGTATTCACTGTTAATTTTGCTATTGCTGCATATTCTCAAACTTTAAGTTCCCAGTCACACACTGTCAACATTCTATCTTTCTTCCAGTGTTAAGCAAAATTTATTCTCATTGCTGTAAACACTGATTGACTGATTATGTGCCATCAAGTTGCTTTTGAATTTTAATGACCACATAGGTAGATTTTCTCCATGAATTGTAAGCGTATATCTTATTGTTTTAATGTTTCTTGTTGATTTTTTTCTGACAATATACCTAGTAAGAAAACTTGTGGTTTCATTTCAAATTTAAATTCAACAATTTTCTGCATCATGCTATGTATATCTTTCTAGTATGTTGGATTTTTTAAAACGGTCACATGTGATAAAACATTCCTTCTGTTTCATTACATTTTCCAACATTTATTATTCTATGATTTGTCCATCTTAGATTTTATTGACAGAGTGGTATACCACCTGTAGACAGAGGTGGGCTGCTCCTGGTTCGGACCAGTTCAGGCAAACCAATTATTAAGATTCTGCACAGTTTGGCGAACCAGCAAATTGTGCCACTGGCTGTCCCCTCCCCTCCCTGCCCCCCTCTCACTTTTTATTGTGCCTTGCTCACCTTGGCTGATGCTTAGAGTCATGCTCATTGCCTACGGCATAGCTGCTGCTGCTCTCTGGTTCCCTTGCTTGCTTCGACCACACATTCCAGCTGATCTCTGCCTTGTGAGCCTCCTTTGCTGATCTCTGCTCCTCGCCCAATTGCCTATCATGTGGCTACTCTTCACCTGGCCTGAGAAGGTAAGGCCAATGGCAGGGGAGGGAACCTGCTTCACTCATCCAAAGGCTGCAGGTGAGGGGGGACACAGTGAAGCTCAGCCTTCTTTCGGGCCTGGTTCTGGGAGGGAGGCCCAAGAGAAAGTGCCTGATCTGGGCACACAGCACCCCAGCATGGTGCTCTCCCCCTGAGGGTCACTCATCCACTGCCCTGAAGTGGCCAGTCACTCTGTCATGAGTTGGATGTGGGACCCGATGTGGAGGGGAAGCTGAGTGGCTGACAGCCAAGAGCTGGGCTCAAAAGGATGCCCACTGATCAAGCCTTGCCATGTTGTCCCCGAGGTGGGCCTTCAGCCGAACAGGCAGGTCTGGAGCAGATCTCCCTCCTGTGGTATGCTGCTTTCTGCATTTAATTTTGGAGCTGCCCAGGCTAGGGAAGCCTGAAGCATCCAAGCCCGGAGGCAACCCCCCCAAGTGGTGATCCCTGCCAGCACCATGCAAGCCGGCCAGCCTAGCCCAAGCCTGCCAGGGCCCAGTCCCCCAGGGGCCACGAGCGAAGGAACGATTGCCTTCCATCAGCCGACCCTTGCCCACCCACCCAGTCAGGCGAACACTTGTGTTGCAGCCAATCTGGGAGCTAGATAGGCAGATGGCCTGCAAACTCCATTGTCTTCCAAGGAGCCTGGCTGAAGTTTCACTTACTGAGGCACCACGATTCCTGACAATGAGATGGGGTTCTTCGGGCACTTAGCTTGGCCATCTATTAGTTCCAGCCCCACACTCCCATCCACCCTCAGTGAGTGGCATGCAAAAGTTCAGCCAGGCTCCTCAAGAGACAGAGTTTGCAGGAGGCCGATCTAGGGGCTGGCTACAACATAAATGTTCATTCTCAGCTTTGAGATTCCTAGCTGCAATGGGCAGCAAAGCTAGGTTCATCCCCCTGATCCAAGAGCTGGAAAAGGGGGTGGAGAGAAACAGTCACATTGCCAAGGTACACGCAGATCGGAGGGGGGAAAAATTCCAACTTCAGCCTCCTGGTGTGGCTCGGGGCTTTGGGCAAAGGCTGGAGGGAAGGGCCTCTGGCTTGCTCATACTCTCTCCCTCCCCAATCTAGCTTCATGTACATTGCCCTTTCCAAGCCCATTGTCGGTGAAGCTGGGTGCTGGTGAGGGCTGGCTTTTTTCATACTTTTGTCCAGCTATAAGGGGGAAAATGGATGGGGGCCTGGGGAGGAAGCCATTTTCCCCTGACAGCTGGAAAAAGCTATGCAAAAAGCCAACCCTCACCGGCACCAAGCTTCACTGACAGCAGGCTTGCAAATGTAGACTGGGGAAGGGGAGCACGAGTAGGCACTGAGGAGACCATGGGAGTGGGGAAGCCAGGCAAAGGGGTGAGCGAGGACATCCATAGCATGCTGTAGCACATGCACTTTCCCTCCCTTCTTTTGGAGGGCTCCAATTGGCTTCCCTCTGGCTTCTCTGCTTCTTCTCTCACCCCATTAGCCTGCTTGCCAGCAGCAGGTGAGTGGGTGGGCTTTATTGTGTTCCAGACATTTCCCACACCACATTTGCAATGGGGGGGGGTGTTTGGGGAAGGAAGTGGGGGAATGGGAGTGGCAAAGGAGTGCTTTCAAGCCATTAGTTTTTACAGGGTGGAGAGTCTCCCCTAGTTATGCAGGCAGAGGCATGCTTTCCATTTTGGTAGCTCCCTGTAGGGAATATATATTTTGTATGTGTGTGTATGTATGTATGTGTATGTATGTATGTATGTATGTATGTATGTATGTATGTATGTATATGTGTGTGTGTGTGTGTGTGTGTGTGTGTGTGTGTATATATATATATATATATATATATATATATATATATATATATATATATATAATGTTTTATATTTTATATATATATACACACACATATACATATATATATCTCCCTATGGCTGGAGCTGGGCTGCTGGACTAGCGGCAGAACTTCTGTGCCCTGGATGGACCTGCCCATGCCACCCATAAATGTGTATCCGCCAGCAGTAGATGGTTTGTACAAAATGAGAGGCTTTGCCTACCCTGGGCAGCAGAGTCACATCTCTCATTAGTGCTGAGAGGCTGAGGAGAAGGCGTTGCATGCCTGCCAAAAAATCTTTCTGACAGCCTCACCTGTAGCAGAGATGAGAATGTCAATTGCCTCTAGCCCCTAATTCTCCTTAAGAATTGCCAAATGAGGAACAGCACTGTCAGACTTTTTAAGCCTAAAGCAGAGGGGGAGGGAGGGAAGGAGGGAGGGTGGGTGGGAGAGAGATATCCAATCCAAACCTCTGTGTGTGTGTGAGAGAGAGTGAGAAAGAGAGAGAGAGAGAGAGAGAGAGACAGAGGGGGAAGGAAGGGAGGGAGAGATGTAGCTTCTTGTGGGTGCATTTTGGAGAGAAATGCTAAAAGGGCAATCTGTTTGGGATTAAATTCCAAATGAAATTGGGTCTTCAGGGTAAAGACACATGAAGAACTTTCAACTGCAGGTTTCTAAAAAATCTTATTAAAAGGAATATCTAGAGGCAGCTCTTTAACTCATTAGTCCAGAGGGAGCAAAAGAGGATCCCAATGACGGTTTTAGCTATTTAGCTCAGGAATAACAGAATAATAGAGTTGAAAGTGACTTTGGAGGTCTAGTCCAACCTCCTGCTCAGGCAGGAAAACTGAGGATGCCAAATCTGAGTGGAGGGCCTGGGAAAGGTGTCACAATAATACTTAGAAGGGACCTTGAAGGGAATCCTATACCATTTCAGAGAAATGACTGTCTCTTCTTGAAAACCTCTGGTGTTGGAATTTCACCGGTTAATTGTTCTCACTGTCAGGAAATTTCTCCTTAGTTTTAGGTTCATTTTCTACCCATTGCTTCTTGTTTTGCCTTCTGCTGCTTTGGAAATACATTGCCCACCCTTCTTTGTGCAGCCCCTCAAAACCTTGTTTTGTGACCTGCCTATCGCACTCTTGGGCAAAGCATGTGAGCCATTTCTTCCTTTCAATGGTCCATGAAAGTGCATCTATAGTATGTAGATGTGAAATGCACTGTTCTATCTGGCTTGGGCAAACTGGTAGCGCCAGTGGCAGGAGGCTCTGCCCACCTACCCAGATGTCATCACATCCATTTTTGACCCTCTGCACATGTGCAGAAGGCTCTGTGCATGCATGGAGGTGCATGCACACTCACATTTACAAACCGGTAGTGGAGGTAAGTGGATTTCACTCCTGATGTAGATACAGATAATAAAGTTGAAAAAAAGGTGAACAACACAAAACTATAGATATATTGAGGCCGGGCGTGACAAGGAGTGGCTGGGAGGGGAGAGGCTGGGCGAAGCACCCCTTGACATGAGTGATGGCCATGCGCATCCAGTCACATGCCCACCCAGCCACGCCCACCCAGCTATGCCTACCCAGCCAATCATTAGGTCAGAGACCGGTTATTAAAAAATTTGCAGCCCACCACTGCCTGTAGAACATTTTTTTAACTAATTTTGCTTTACATTACATCCTGGTTGCATAGATTTAGTCCACAATTCTTCTCATTGTTGTCTTGTAACTGTTCCTTTAATTTTTTATCCCTTTTGTCATATAGCTTTGTTTGTTATATCTCTATAGCATATCTAAGTAGACATTTATATATGTGCCCAACAGGTGGTATTGATTTTGTATGGGTATTTCAAATTCTGCTTTTTTCAATAGTATTCCAAGCTAGATAACTTTCCTTTTCTCACAGTCTTAGAATTATTGATCTTCTCTTAGTGTAAATTGGTGTCTGCTTTCCCAGGATCACAAATGAGTTATTACCAATCTCAAAGAGCTCAGAAATGGAGACTGCCAGAAAGGAAGTGGGGTGTAGGTATTTAGGCATAAATGTAACATGATTGCATAACTTAATAGATTGTTAACTTCATAGACTCACTAATCACAAGCAAATAAGACTTGCCCACTCAGCTTGTAGAAACCCATGTGAAGATAGAACAACAATGGAAATTTGAGTTAGTCTAACCCTTAAACCACTTCAGAAGGTACATTTTCCTATTGTTCTATGAATAGATTGGCTTCAAACTCAAACATTGAGATATCCATTAATACCATGGAAGCATTATATTTGAATCCTAAGCCTGGAAAACCATCTCCTCTGTTTGTCACAACTCAGTAGGATATTCTCCTTATTGCACTTGTCATAAATGCTGACTCCCTCTGTCCTCTATACTATGACTGTGTGGTTATATTGTATTCCCGAGCCTATGATTTCAGCAAAATATTTATGTCCCATATCTGTGATTGAATTGGCCTGCCTAAAGGAGTTTATTAGTGGTAGTTTGCAAAAGGGTCTCATCTATTCATCATCATTAGGATGTGCCCTACTCTTTTTTTAAAGAAAAAAATCCTCGTTCTTTCAGAATCAAGATAATGGACTTTTGAATTCTGTAACAATTAGAAAGAGGAAAAAAAATCATCTCAGAACTCTCAGAATAACTACAGAAGGCACATATTTTCATCACCAAGTTGGGTTTTAGAGGAATCTACAATCTGAATCTTGTGAAGGAGGGACATAGATATTAACTAACTGTTACGGATCATTTAAACACGGGGTAATAAACTCTCAAACTCTTGACAGTCAACTTTAACACAAAATAAGATTCTTTAAGAGTTACTTTTAACAAGATTTTAAAAACAGAATGGACTAAAATTATAATAATCTTAGCAACTACATGTCTCTTTATAACCTGGTTTGCTTCTTACTAATTTAAGGCATTTTTTTTCTCAGTCTTTTTACAAGCAGCCTCTACTGTATATGAAGTGGCAGGAGGCTCTTCTCTTAAATAGCTTGAGAGCGGTGCATAGTCAGAGAGCATATTCAGGTGACCTGAATATGAATCTCAGATTTTAAATATGACATTGCATGAAGTATGCATCAATTAGCAAATCTATAATATTTATGCAATTTATTAATTATATTTTCACAATCTGTTGAATGGGTTTTTAATAATTTACTTGAATACTTTCTTAATTTTCTTTGAAGTTCAGGAACCCTATACTGAACAAACTTAAATAGTACTTGAATAACTAGCAAGATAGATAATATGCTAAATTGGGCGGGGGGGGGGGAGTGCCACTTTCTATTTATATGAGCTACCATATTCCAGTAGAAGGGCTCCAGATGTACCTTCTGAAATGGAATCTTTTATGTCTTAAGCCTCTCTAAACATATATTCTTCCCAATCTTTGCCAGTTTCTATTGCAATTTCTGTTATTTTTTCTGGGTTTATCAAGATGCTGATATAGTTTACTCTTTAAGTGAAATTCCAAGGTTTCATTTTACTCAAACAGACTTTCATTTCTTGGCTGTTCTCCATCACCAGATTCTCCCTTGTTATTCAAACTGGCACTTCTGATTTTACTCGGAAGAAGGCCTTTTATGGTACATATTTGAATTTGAAGACAGACTGATCCCTTGTGCATTATTTTCCAGGCATCTTTTACTAAAAGACTGGAAGTATGATTTTTTAAAATAAAGACCTATTGGCTATAAAGGAAGCCTTAAAACAATGGCTTTATTTCCTGGAACAAAAAAAAAAAAATTCTGCTGATGTACTTGCAGACTTCCTATAAGTTTATTTAATACCAGGTCAGATGGGCACAATTATTTCCTCATTTAAATTTTAAGTATTCCTTATATCCCTAGCTTGCAGAATAAACAGGATGATGCCTTGTCTCACCACCCAAAACACTGTATGCCCTATAGTACCCTTCACCATTCCATCCTGTATTCTCCCTCATTTCTTTTACCTTTTGTGAGCTAGAACGTGCGTTGGCTTTCCTGCATTCATTTCACATGTTGTCAGAACAGATTCCAAAGCAAATAGCTCATGAACTGGAATAATGTATATGACATTGTGTGGCCGAAGTGCTAAAAGCACTCTTCTTTAATTGCTCACTCAGAGCACACTTCCTTGCTAAAGAGGTGCTAAAAGTGCTTGCAAGGTTTTCTGTTTCAGTGTCCATGTCACCAGTTTTGTTTTGCCAAAGAAGTCAATGCTTACTTGCAAATTTAATGCTACCTCTCTGAGATGTCATGCCCCAGTTGTAAGTTTATAGTATTTTTGCATAATGTATAGTTATTTAATTGTACAACTTCTTTCTGATAAGTGTCCCCAGTAATGTAACCAAACAGCTAGACCTGTTTGCTCTGGCATAAGAATTTGCATCTGTTATATAATTATAATTAGACTATTTCTACAAAATGTGTTAGAGGTCCATAAGGCAGCTATTAAGCAGGTTTGATTAGAAGGTGGATGTTAGAACCTTTCTGTAAGTTCTGAATTTATTTTTAGGGTAAGCATAGGTAGGGTCTCACTAACTTCACATTAGACAATCAAAACCAACTGTTCCTACAGTCTGCTTCTTGGGAGATACCAAAATCTTGGAGCCTAAGTCTTTGGCTGAAAATATTGAAAATAATTCCACATAATCTAACTTTAAGAATAATTTTTAATAAGTCATTTTGGCATTAGAATAGAATAGAATAACAGAGTTGGAAGGGACCTTGGAGGTCTTCAAGTCTAACCCCCTGCCCAGGCAGGATACCCTACACCACTTCAGACAAATGGTTATCCAACATCTTCTTAAAAATTTCCAGTGTTGGGGCATTCACAACTTCTGCAGGCAAGTTGTTCCACTTATTAATTGTTCTAACTGTCAGGAAATTTCTCCTTAGTTCTAAGTTGCTTCTCTCCTTGATTAGTTTCTACCTATTGTTTCTTGTTCTACCCTCAGGTGCTTTGGAGAATAGACAGAATTTTCTGCCACAATTTCATGTTTCTTATGTGCCAAATAATTTCCCTGGATATGTTTGGGGTATTTTCTTTTTTAAAATATTTTTTATTTTCTTTTATAATATATAAAAAATCAATTTTTAATTAAACAGTGTGTTTTCTGGATACAGATATTTTTAGGAAATAATATGTTTGGGGTATTTTCAATGACCTGAATAGACAGAGGGACAACTTTTGTTTCAAAAATTCTTAGATGAGCCCTTATAAATCAGAATATTACACTAGTGAAATCCTTTCTGAAAATAAACATATTTCCCCATGATAACCTACACTGATACTCCATTTACAAGATAGGAAAGCCATAGCAACTCTAGACATACATCAGTATTTTCGTTCAGTTGGCAATTATTCCTAATAACCCAGTTCATTTAATGTATGTCCTGTCTTGGTTGATGTAGATTCGAGGACATTTAAACAAGATTTTAGACCTTATTTTCTAGAGTTGAGACAAAGTGACTGTTGCAAGTTCGCCCAGCTGGCTTTGTCCCTAATTTGGGACTAAAACTCATGTTTTCCTGGTTTCTAGCCTGGTCCCTTAACTACTACACCAAATTGGCTCTCTGATTCTAGATTTATTGTTGTTTTAATGTTAATAATTGTTTACTAGTTCTAAGTAAATTTTATTGCACAGATTTGTAATTATTGGATGGTTGATGCAGGAGAATATGTTTTACATTGTACCAGTGGTGGGTTTATTATTAATTAATTATTTATTAATTAGATTTATATACCGCCCTTCTCCTTACGGACTCAGGGCAGTGAACAGCCGAATAAAAATTCAGTACATAAAAGTTAAAAAATTTTAAAACACATATACGTTTGGCTGAGAATTAAAACAAAATAAATATTAAAATGCAGCAACTCTACAAACATTAAAAATTTTTAAAAATTTTAAAAATTCAACAAGGATCAGGCTAAACCGGCAAGTTGAAAAAGATGAGTTTTTAGGGCCCGACGAAACGTCCGGAGGTCGGAGATTATTCTCAGTTCTGGAGGAAGATCATTCCAGAGGGTAGGGGCTGCCACAGAGAAGGCTCTCCCCCTGGGGGTCGCCAGCCGGCATTGTCTGGCTGACGGCACCCTGAGGAGGCCCTCTCTGTGGGAGCGAACCGGCCGGTGGGAGGCAATTGGTGGCAGAAGGCGGTCCCGTAAGTACCCTGGTCCTAAGCCATGGAGTGCTTTAAAGGTGATTACCAACAGCTTGAAACGCACCCGGAAGTCCACCGACAACCAATGCAGCTCGCGCAGGAGAGGTGTCACGTGGGAGCGCCCTGATGCTCCCATAATCCCCCGCGCGGCCGCGTTTTGTACCTGTTGGAGCCTCCGGGTGCACCCCAAGGGGAGCCCCATGTAGAGAGCATTGCAGTAGTCCAGGCGAGAGGTGACGAGTGCCTGAGTGACTGTGCGTAGGGAGTCCCGATCTAGAAAGGGCCGCAACTGGCGTATCAGGCGAACCTGATAGAAAGCCCCCCTGGCCACAGCTGTTGTGTGATCCTCTAAGGACAGCCGTGGGTCCAGGAGGACGCCCAAGTTGTGCACCCTTTCCGTGGGGGCCAATGGTTCGCCCCCAATGACCAGCGATGGTGTCAGCTGGCTATATCGGGACGCCGGCAGCCACAGCCACTTGGTCTTGGAGGGGTTGAGTCGAAGCCTGTTTCTCCCCATCCAGACTCGCATGGCTTCAAGGCACTGGGACATCACTTCCACGGCATCGTTGGGGTGGTCTGGGATGGAGATGTACAGCTGAGTATCGTCAGCGTACTGGTGGAACTCCACCCCAAAACCACGGATGATCTCACCCAGCGGCTTTACATAAATGTTGAACAGGAGGGGCGAGAGGACCGACCCTTGTGGCACCCCACACACTAGGCGCCTCGGGGTCGACCACTGCCCCCCTGTCAACACAGATTGCGACCGGTCGGAGAGGTAGGAGGAGAACCACTGTAGAACAGTGCTCCCCACCCCCAGTCCCTCCAACTGGCGCAACATGATACCATGGTCGATGGTATCAAAAGCCGCTGAGAGGTCTAACAACACCAGGATAGAGGAGTACCCCCTACCCCGGGCCCTCCAGAGATCATCCACCAACGCGACCAATGCCGTTTCGGTGCTGTATCCAGACCTGAAGCCGGACTGGAGCGGGTGTAAATAGACAGCTTCGTCCAGGTACCGGGGGAGCTGCCACCGGGTTGCCCCCGGTTCACACCGGTTCTATAGAACTGGTAGTAAAACTGGTGGGAGGTTCTGCCCACCGACCTCGACGTCATCAAAATGCTTCTGTGCTTGTGCAGAAGAGTGCACACGTGAGCGAAGCGAGTGCCTGCGCGCGACCCCACTGCAAACCGGTAGAAGGTAAGTAGAACCCACCCCTGCATTGTACCTTGGTAAAGGCATATTATTATTATTATTCATTATTATTTATTTATTTATTATTTATTAATTAAATTTCTATACCGCCCTTCTCCTTCCGGACTCAGGGCGGTGAACAGCCAATTTAAAACCAATACAATACAATAAGTTAAAACGTACTAAAATCAATATAAATTTAGGCTGAAAATATAAACCGAATAAAAACTCTAAGACTCTAAAAATTTAAAAGCATTTAAAAATATGACCATGAAATTGATAATTTTTTGCAAATTATTTTTAAAACAACAAATAAAATCTATAGCTGCATTTTTCTAAAATAGATTCTATTCTTCTCTACTCTGAAGTTAATGTAATTGGCTTTAATTTACAGTTACTATGCATGTGTCCAAAATATGCTTTTAAAAAGTACAATTAAATATATAATACATTTCCCAATTACAGAAATTTTGTTCTACACAACCTTTTCAGATATATTTAAAACTATTAAATCAAAAGCAATGGTTTAAAAGAGAGAGAGAGTTCATTTCATTTCACTCTGAAATCTATAACATAATTTAACATTCTGAACATTCTTAATTCTGGGCTACGTAAAAACTTCCAGGAGAACTGAAATTCAATTTACAATGCTTCTGAAAATTCTGAGTTGGGGAAATTCATATTTTGAGCAACATAGTTATTTCCCCCCAGCATAATTTACATAAAATATATTATGAGTTCCAAAAACTTAGAAGAAAGCATTGGAATATAAAGGTTGGGTATATAAAGAGGCTTAATGGTATGACATAATGGACATTGTGGACATAATGGTAAGTTTCTTAAGATTGGGAAAAATATTTGGTGTGAAAGGGGCAGATGGACCTTAGGTTTTTGTTTTCCTTATTTTGTTCTGAATTTTGTTCAAACCACAAATTTTATTATGCAAATAAAAATACAAAATACTACCTGGGTATATCCCTTGGAGTTTAACCAAGCCTTTCTTTATAGAATTTGCTTGGGACTCCAAAATGAAAGGGAAGGTTTGACAAGACTTTATTGAAGGATTAGTGGCCTCTATTCAACATGGTAAATCAAATATAAATGAAATTACACTCTTATTATATCTTATTAAAATTAATCTGTTTTTCATTTTAGTGTAAGCTCCATAGAACTTCTAAGCAGAGAAGTATTTTTCAGAGTAGTGTTTAAAATTGAGACAATTGTTACATGCAGTAATTTGCTTCTTCTTACTGTATACAGTTATCTCCTTACTAAATGCAATTGTTTGGAGTAGATATATATAGTTGTTAATACTGTTTTTATGTTGTTGAATCAGTTTTTAACTCCTGACGATTTCCTGAACTGATCCTTGCAGTTTTGGGAATAAGGTTTTTTGGAAGTGATTTGCCATTTCCCTTTTCCTAGGGTTGAGAGAGAGTGACTGGCCCAAAGCCACCATCTGGCTTTGTACCTAAGGGGGTCTAGCCTGGTTCCTTACCATTACACAAAACTGTATCTAGCATATATAGAGAGTGGGGTGAATTAATATTACTAAATATTATTGTGGTAATTTAATATTCCCTACCTGTATTTCTTTTATTGTACAGACAGAAACAAGACCAGCCATTATCTTCAAGACATTTCTTGTAGAATTTCTATTGGAGTAAATGAAAAAAAAAATAAAAAAAAATAAAATTTATGTAGAGAAATTCCTGGGCAGTGATAGAAGGAGTCTTACACTGAAAATGTATAATTGATTCTTACAATAGAATTTTTTTTTATAAGATTGAAGCACATCACATCACATCACATCACATCACTGAGCTGTGGTGGTGAAGTGGTTAAAATGCAGTATTGCAAGCTAACTCACTGCTCACTGCCGGAAGTTTGATTCTGACCGGCTCAAGGTTGACTCAGCTTTCTATCTTTCCGAGGTTGGTAAAATGAGGACCCAGATTATTAGAGGAAATACGTTGACTCTGTAAACCACTTAGAGGGATCTGTAAAGCACTATGATACAGTATATAAGTCCTATTGCTATTTATTATATATATATATATATATATATATATATATATATATATATATATATATATATATATATATATATATTTATGTCAAAAATTTTAGTCTGAATTCTGCATATACTAATATTTTAAAATGAGTTAAAATACATAACCTGTTAATGCTTCTGCCTTCAAACAGGACTAGAAGTATATAAATCAACATTCATTAATAGAGAATTTTAATAAACAGATTTCTTCAGAATGTCTAAAGCAGGGATCCCCAACCCCTGGGCCATGGCCTATTCAGAATTGGGCCGTGTGAGTGGCTGGCTGGAGCACACATACATGTCTGTGCACAGCTCAACTTGTGCACAGTGGGCTGGTGGGAAATTGTGTACATGCAATTCGGCCCAATGCTCACACAAGTTGAGCTGTGTGTGCACGCGCCAGGCAGCCACTTACACAAGGGCTGCATGCACTTGCATACTGGCTTGCTACCCACACGGCCCAGTTCCCCTCTCCCCTCCCCAGCCAGGTCACTGAGCCACAAAGGTTGGGGATCACGGGTCTAAAGAACATATTACAAAAAAATCAGAATCATAGAATCACAGGAAGGGATGTTGTTTTAGGGAGGACAACTTTTGGTTCACACAGGATAAAGCCATAAAAAATGGTATGTTTGTTTTCATTTAGCATGACAGGCAAAACTACCCACTTTGGTTTGTAATATTTTTCATGTTGATGTCTCCATATGCATGCACACATAGACACACACACACACACACACACACACACACACACATCTAAACTTAGCCCTAAAAGCATCAAAAGCATTGCCTTATCTGACAATGAAACTGAAACTAATACATTGAAAATGTTCTTAGCTTTTGAATGCATCCGTTGTTTCTTTTGATTCTCTGTGTTAAAATAAAAGTAACTTATCTAATTCATGAGACTGTTGGTTCAACATTTACAGCTCCTGCAGAGACATTAGAGGGTATAATTAAAGTGCAATGACATCTGGATATGAAAAAAACAGATGCGACACATTGCAGTGGTGCAGACTAAAAACATAAACTTAATGTGCTGATACATTTACTGTAAACATACATTCATTCAAATGTTAGAACCTTTTTCCTTCTCAAGAGATGTATAATAGGAATGACAAATAAACAAAGGAGGTCTTAGTTGCTAAATTCTACTGAACTTAGGAAGGGAAAGGCAAAGTTACATAAGCCTGTATAGCCTACTCCTTGAGACATTCAGCATCACCCCTCTATTATCATTACAGAGACCCATCTGGAATATGGTCTCCATAAGGATCATTTGAATATTTCTTTTTCATTCACCTGCTAAAGTCAATTTTCAATAACTGACTTGCAGCTAAAGGATACCTCACAGTATATCAGGTATAACATTAGTAGCGGCACACTTAACTAAAAATTAGTTTATTAGATATCCATGCAAAAGAATGTGAATTTGAAGAATTTTTAAAAATTATTCTAAGCGTAGTATTCCAAGTCCACCAGTTTGCCCATATCGCTCTCAGGAAAATATGTTTTCTTAATTAATTAAAAAAAAAAAGAACAGGTTCATGTGAATAAAATAACTGCCTGCTCTAATGTCTAACAGGGAAAAGGAAAATTACCCCATTACAGGTAGGCCTGGATTTACAATGATTCATTTAGTGACCTTTTGAAGTTACAACAGAAGTGATTTACGATTGGTTTTTAGACTTACGACAGCATCCCCATGGTCATGTTGATCAAAATTCAGGCAACTGGCATTATTTATGAGAGTTCCACTGTCTTGAGGTCATATGATCACCATTTTTAACTTTCCCAGATGGCTTCTGACAAGCAAAGTCAATGGGGGACGCCAGATTCCCTTAACGACCACATAATTCACTTAACATCTGCAGTGATGCACTTAGCAACTGCAACATAAATATTGTAAAATAGGGCATATCTCACTTAACAACTCCTCAATTGTGGTCATAAATCGAGGACTACCCAGTGGTAGGTTTCTACCGGTTCTACCCCAGTTTGGGCAAGCCGGTAATGGCGATGGTGAGCTGAGAGCGAACAGGTTTGCTCCGACTGTCAATTGGGCCCTCCCACTTGCCCCTATGCTATACCTATCTATATTTGTTCATTTTTAGCCTAGCTAATAGGTGCTGCAGAGCGGATTGCTGCGCCTCAGCTGTTCTAAAATGTAATGTGCTTGCGTGGAGTGTAAGTTTGGCATGTGCGTGCATGAAGCAAACCAGTTGTAACACCAGTTAAAACACACCACTGCGACTATCTGTACATACATACATACATACATACATACATACATACATACATACATACATAAATAAATAAATAAATAAATAAATAAATAAATAAATAAATAAATAAATAAACAAACAAACAAACAAACAAACAAACAAACTTTATTGTCATTGTATGTGTATACACAATATAGGAAATTTTCTTGACACCCAAAGACCAGATCCCACACACATAATCCTCCAAACTCACTCCCACCAACCACAATTCCCCACCCCTAAACCACCCAAACATCCACACATGAAAATAACATGCAAGCCACAATCAGATTATAACAACGTTCTAAGCAGACCTATTTTTTTAACATATTAAACAATGAAACAACCAGTAAAATCAAACTTAATTTTGATTATATATTCAAGAAACATTTGTGACAGCTGAACAAAATAAAAACAATTATGTGGCTTAATTATTGTTAACCTTCATAGAACAATTTGATAAATATTAAATTTTATAAAAATTAAAGGATCTAATACAACAAATTTATAATATATCTTTCCGTCTGCCCCCAGGAACCAAGTGCCATGGGATTTCCTCTGCCTGATTTTCCTTCCATATCTGCTGCTGTCTCAAGCATTCTCTCAGCAGCTCTTTTTTTTTTTTTTTTTTTTGGTGTCATCTTGCTGAAATACTCCTGGATGCTCTGGGTTTCATCCAGAACAGTGGCTTTGATACTCACCACACCCCACCCACACTTTCTTTGGCTGGTGTACAGCCTCTGGGTATTGCACCTGTTGCGGAAACATCATACATTGTAATGAGCTCCCAGGCCTTCACATAAGCAACCTCTATGTTATTCTTTGACCAGTTCATTATACCAGCCAGGTATCTGATGATTGACAGGACATATGTATTGATGCTATCTCCCTTGCCTCTTCCTCATGATTCCCGTGTGACTGTAAGATACCAAGGTTCCTGTAATTGGCCTATATGTCCGTTATGTGGCCCACTGGTAATTCTATCACACCTGTTTTCCATCTCTTTCCTACCATCTGACCACTCTTGATAGCCCAGGGTCCTCAACTATAGATACATGTTAGGTGGACCAGTGAGTTGATGACTTATTCACTCTTAGCATACAGCTACTGTGTTTCCCCGAAAATAAGACCTTGTTTTATATTTTTTTGACCCTGAAATAAGCCCAATCAGGGGATGTCTTATTATAGGGAAAACAGGGTAGATGTCATCCATGTAAAAAAGGTGACTGATGATAATTCTCTCTTGAACTTGTATCCATTACATTTTTTAAAAAATTAAACATCCTCTGAAATACTATCATTAACATTAGAAATATTTCTCCTGATACATTCTATCTGTTGTTTAAAAACAAAGACATTTCCATATACTTATTCCATCATCTTTCTCCCACCATAAAATTACCTGAATATTTGCAGGAAAAATAACCTTCCCCAATACCACAATTTTAAATGAATTCCTTGTTTCAATTATAACTGCCCATTTCTTTCTGCTTAATACCAGTCTTCCTCAATTTATAATAAGTACCAATAATCATAAAATGTTATTTTAAGGGCAATAGTAAATCCCCAAATCTATTTGAAAATTGGAACATAGGAAATTTCCATTTTGTTGATTTCTTTCTTAATTTAATAATTTAGAAAACATTAATTGCCAAACCATACATCAGGGAAAATTACATACTGTATATAAGAGAAATGTTCCCAATAATTTCTTTAATATTTCATGTGACCATTCTGTGAATGTTTTATAATATTTTACAAAGGGATGAGAGATGAGATGCAATATATATATATATATATATATATATATATATATATATATATATATATATATATATATATATATATATATATATATATATATGAAAAATCTTGGTTACATAGGAAAAACCTGGCTAAAAGAAAAACACACATAACCTACGAAAAGTAAGAAAATAGATATTGTACCTTTACAGGGAGGATACAAGAGATGTGGGTGTGGCTTACTGATGATGGTTAACGAGCCAGAAATAGATCTATATAAGTCTCTCACTAGGCAGCATAGGGCCTGTTGGCTGCCAGAAGAAAAAAAGCCCAGAATCTAGTGGATGTGACTTTAAAAGAAACACACACACACACACACACACATATATTCTTACTTTTTCGTAGGATTTATGTGTATTTTTCTTTAGCCAGGTTTTTCCTATGTAACCAAGATTTTTCTGCAGCCCTAGGTCAGTGAAGTCTGAAGTCTGAAGTGAATGTGATTTCACTGAACTAGGGCTGCAGAAAAATCTTGGTTATGTAGGAAAAACCTGGCTAAAGAAATATAGATATAGATATAGATATAGATATAGATATAGATATAGATATAGATATAGATATAGATATAGATATAGATATAGATAGATAGATATGTTTTCTGAGGTTTTCATGGGTGTTTGTATGTAGGTCTTTGGTTATTCGGGTCTTCTCTCGCATAAAATTGGAAGTGTTTTGGTGACGTTTCGAGGAAGTCTCATTTGTCATCTTCAGGCTGGTGTTCTCGGCTTCATGCTTCCAGGAGCAATTTCTCCTGGAATTGCTCCTGGAAGCACGAAGCCGAGAACACCAGCCTGACAAATGAGACTTCGTTGAAACGTCGCCAAGACACTTCCAATTTTATGCGAGAGAAGACCCGAATAACCAAAGACCTACATATATATAGGTCTTTATTTATTATTTATTATTTTTTTATTTATTTATTTTATTTATTTGTTTAGATTTGTATACCGCCCTTCTCCTTGCGGACTCAGGGCGGTGAACAGCTAAATAAAAATAGTACACAAAAGTTAAACAATTTCTTAAAAAAGCATATAACTTTGGCTAAAAATTAAAACCATTAACCATTTAATATTTAAAATACCCAACCCTATAATACAGATCTTAAAAATTCAGCGGGGTCAGGCTAGACCAGCAAGCTGAAAGAGATGAGTTTTCAGGGCCCGACGAAAAGTCCGGAGGTCAGCAATTGTTCTCAGTTTTGGAGGAAGATCGTTCCAGAGGGTAGGGGCTGCCACAGAGAAGGCCCTCCCCCTGAGGGTCACCAGCCAGCATTGTCTGGCTGACGGCACCCTGAGGAGACCCTCTCTGTGGGAACGCACCGGCCGGTGGGAGGCTATTGGCGGCAGAAGGCGGTCCCGTAAGTACCCTGGTCCTAAGCCATGGAGCGCTTTAAAGGTGGTCACCAACACCTTGAAACGCACCCGGAAGTCCACCGGTAGCCAATGCAGCTCGCGCAGGAGAGGTGTCTCATGGGAGCGTCCCGTCGCTTATATTATTATATTATATATTATTATATATATATATAATAGAAAAAGCTAAATAAATTCAAAAATTATAATTTTCTCAGTCTCAATCTAATGCCATTTTCACAAACAATGCTGTTTTTCTTCAGTAAAAATACTGATTATAAAACTGTTATAAGACTTTTCTGTCAATCAGCTTATTATGTGATTGTAACACTTTTGAAATTAGTTATACTTTGGTCTACATTATACTGTAGTCTCCCTTGGAGATCAGAACTCTTTGAACTTTTTAAAAAAGATTCTGCATTAGCTTCTTTTTCTGTCCTTTTTAGTTTCAGTATTTTCTACACTGGCGTCATACTTTCTTAATCACTTTAAAAATAGACTTTGCTCCATCTTCTAAAATAAAGTGATAAAGTGGCCAAGGATGCTTTTGAGCATCTATCTATGTTGATGCAGGGTCTCCTTATCATTAAATGTACATACTCAACCATGAAAGTCTTTTCAGTGAAAGCAAGCAGTATGAGGGGGAAAAGCATTAGGAATAAAAGTCAATATCTCAGCAAAAAGGCAATGGAAAAGGCTGTGCACTTAGCAAAATTGCTCAGAAATGTATGTGTATATTATATGCTGGGTTTATTTACAACAGTGCTAAATATTTTATGCCCTGTATACCAAGACCATAATTGGAAAAAAACTAAAAAAAATGAAAATATATAATTATGTGGGCCAATTACATAGCTGAAAATACAGGGTAACAGGATGCTGTTGGTACCTATACCTTTGATTATGGTTAGAGGGCCAGAAGTTATATACTGGGGGAGGGGGGGAGATCTACATTCTCCAAATAGTTTTTGAAGCAGATTTTTTGGTTCAACTATAATCAGTTTAATTCCAGTAACTTACAGGAGAGACAAATGGTAGCAACTCCAACAAGTTGGTAGTGTGAGAACTGAAGTAGGAACCATTAGTTTTTAGGTTATAGTTGCCAGCTACAAAAACAGAGATCAACTGCTAAACTTCAAGGATACCCAGCAACATGCCTATATCTGCTAATTTCTGGATAAAGTGGGAGAGAGAAACTAATTTCTTTTGTCAGCAGTTTGCCTCCATACTGAAAATACATCATATTTTCTACTATGACATATCTGCCCCATACCAGTGGTGGGTTCCTCCCGGTTCGGCCCGGTTCTCCCAAGCTGGTAGCGGTGACGATATGATGTCACCGAACCGGTTCTGCCCCCGCATCCACCCCCCCACCCAACCCCAACCCCACGCACCCCACCTGCGTTATTATTACCTTTTATTTGGCCCCACCCCCAATCTATTGCTGCCTCCTGAATCCCAGCTGATGGCTAGAGGGAACAAAACTGTTTAAACTCTTGCCACGGGACTTCAAAGGGCCGCCCTACAGCTGATCAGTGTTAAAAGAAAACAAATGAGTAGACCAGCACTTGCAAAAATACATGAGTATATCAGTGCCTGCAAAAATACATGAGTAGATCAGTGCCTGCAAAAATAAATGGGTAGACCTGGTAGACCAGGCTTTTAACTACTTTTACCTCTGCTAAATCCTAAATAATTGTCACATGACCATCCAGCCATGCCCACAAACTAAGCCACATCCACAGAACTGGTAGTAAAAAAATTTAGAACCTACCCTGCTCATATGAGACAAGAAAGGTAGAGAAAGAATAAGCATTAGAACACAATTTTGAACTGTCATCTCAGAAGAGACAGACTTGAATATTTTATTTATTGGAAGGTCTACCTGGATACAAAATATCCTTTGGATGGCAGATTATATAAATGCCCTATTTTGAAATGTCCATTTGCAGTATTATAAGACAGTTGTCTGACAGGCTGGGCAATAAAGTTTCTGCACTGCCAGCAGTTCTGAGAATGGAAGGAAGGAGTTGAGGGCTCTGAGGTTGGGAGTGGGAGACAGTTTCCTTATTGATGAGTGTAATACAAAGATGGTAGCATCTGAACTGGGGAAGCAGAGTGCTGAACTAATATGGAATACTGGGTAAAATAGAAGAAAAAAGGTACTGCTCCTTTCCATTGTTTTGAATCAGGAAAGAGGAAGAAAGGAATGAGTTGAGATGTGAATGGGATGTGGAGATGATGAATTACAGTAATGGCAGTTATGTTATCATATGACAACTGCTTGACTTCAAGGCCACTAAGTGCTGTGTAAAAGGCTGACTTGATTAGTGGAAATGGAGAAACAGAAAGAAACAGTTTAAAAGCACTGCAGGAATAAGAGTCATTTGCATCATATGATCCTGTTAGATTCTTTCTCATGTCTGGAGACTGTGAGGATCTGGATGAGGATGAACAGTTTAATTCAATCCTAATAACTGAGTAGCTGTGGTCTTCATATTCCTGTGATGATGGTGACTTTTTGTCTTTAATTTTTGGATGGGGAAGGACTTTCCAAGCAGAACTTGTGCAATTTGGGAATCCTCCTGAACTCTTTGTTCCTGCTTAGAATAGCCGGTGGCAGCTTTTGTCAGGAAATTTCATCTTGACCATTAATAGTATCATTATTTGGATTTGGGGCCCTTCTCACAGTCACTCTGCCTCAGTCAACTTCAATTTGGATAGCTACAATTTGATCTGTTTGGGTTCCCCTTGAAGACCATTTGAAAGCTGCAAGTGATTCAAAATGTGGTAGTATGGATAGTTATGGGCATACCTCAATATGTTATACCACTACTTCATAAACTCATCAGTTTCCAATAGGATTCTGAGTATAGTTAAAAAATTATTATCTAGAAAACTTTTCATGGCACAGGGCTAGAATAATTGTAGAATGACCAGCTCCCATTAGTTCTCACCAAAACTAAAAAATTCAAATGGCTCTGATTTTATTTGCCATTTGTAAGGTACTGAAGACGTGGCTGTTCCTGTGGGATTTGGGCTAAACCACCGGCTTATCTCTATATAACATATTGATCAATGAATTCAATTTTCCATCTCTTTTGTTTACTTTTGATGCATATTTTTTGATCATTAAAAAAAAAAATCTTAGGGATATTTTATGAGTTGGGCATCCCTGCAAGGTGAAGGAAGGGATGAAGGAAGGATGGAAGGAATTTTTCACTGACACTGGACAATTGTATAAGGTTTCATTCTTGTCTATAATAAAGATTCATACTTACCTAAGTGTGGCTGACTTTGGGAAACTTCTGCCAAGTGAAGCTGAGGAATTGAGCAATGCCAAAAAATGTCAGGACTTCTGTGATTCACTTCCAAGTCTTTACTGGGAGAGCCTGACAGCTTGATTGTCCATTCCTAGTCCTATTCTCAAAATGGCTACTTCTAATATAGTGTTTTTTTTTAAATCTACATTAACTTTTAACTTTATTACACCACAGAAAACCATGCCATTCAAACCCCAGATCACAGCCTTCAAGTTTTAAAATGCTTTTATTTCTCAGCAACACCCACTCTTTCAGTCAACTCAAATAACAAACTACAAAATACTACTTCAAATCACCCTGTCCCAATTTCTGTTTATCACATATGAGCTTATGTATTTTCCCACACTATAAGAACAATATGAACAGGGGTTCCAGAAATACATGGTACTTTTTCATAGATAACCTTGAGTTAAATTGCTAAAGATTCTGAAATATGAACAATGTCAGCATTTAATACTGCTTAGTAGGTAGAAAAGTGACTTCATAGCTATATTATTTAACTATCTGAGAAATATCTGAGAGTGAAAGTGTATTTCTAGAGCATCTTTAATTATTACGGCTGCAGTGTAGTTACAGTCAATTGTAAGACTAAATCTAATTTCAGCACTCAATATGTGCCCTATAAAAGAATACTCTAATAAAGCAAATATCATAGGGATTCATCAAATGTTCTCTCTAACCTATTACCCCCTCTGCAGTTTACAAGTTTGTATTGTTTCCTGTAATTCCCAAAGGGGATTGGAGAAAAAAATTCAATTTTAGTTATATGAATTTATTGAAAAAAATGAGCAAACCTGTTTATGAATGTTAATAAAGAGAAAGGATTGGGAATGGAGAACATATGGAGTAGAGATGGAAAGTGGAGAATTGGAGAAAGAGAGAATCAGGAAAAGATAGGAAAATCTGAGGAAATTGAAAATGATTTCAAAGTTACTTGGAAACTAGGCAAGCCGTTTCTCAATCTCCAATATTTATGAATCAATTTGACATAAAGATTTGTGTGAACAATGAGAGGCAAGCTTGCTTATTGTTAATAAGAAACTATATGGCCAAAATCAAGTCATTGAGAAACAAGGGGAAAATAGCACAAGAAAATTTCAAGTCCTATACATATGAAGGGGTAAACCCTTCTAAATTGAGAAATGTAACTTAGTTCTAATGATGACATGTTATTCTTAATAGTTATAGAACAGGGGTGTCAAACTGGATTTCAGCATTGTAGTTTTCTGCGGGCTGGTGAAGGGTCAGGGAGCAGGGAGGAGAGGGGTTGTATGCCTCCTGCAGCACCCTGCTGGCCAAAACAGGGTGCAAAGGGGCACGTACGGCCCTCTCGGGCCTCATTTTTGCCCTCCATGGCCTCCTACAGCAGTCTGCCAGCTGAAAGCAGGACAAAAATGGAACAAAAATGGGCTGTAATTTTTGGCCTCTAGCACCACTCTGCCTGCCAAAAATGGACCACAGGGGTGGCGCATGCAGCCCGTTTTAGCTGGAAGAGGCACCTTTCCGTCCTATTCCCACATCTCTCAACAAAGTCCCTGGACAGTTGTTTGCAAGTATGTGGATTTCTTTGGCTTATTGTTGCCAGTATGGGAGATTTAGAAGCCTGCATATCTGGACAACTACTATCTCTTTTTGATAACTACTATATTATTAGTGCACATAAGACATAAAATTAATATTGCGATATGCTTTTTTTTCTTTTTTGTTTCAATAGTTTTTAAGTGTGTAAGAAATCAAGGTATTTCACTGGGTCTTAATAACAAAGAGATGGAGGCAAAGTTTACATTAATAATTGGGTGACTATATGAGACATGATTATTGACATTTTCCTGTTATTCTGTGTAGCTTTTACAGCTGGATAAAAGGTAAAATAAGAAATTGTGCCATCTTGCAGAAGAAGAAAAACTCTTTCAAAGGGGTTTACATCAAAATGTTGTTTAAAATATATGTTTAAAAATATCAAAACATTTTATTACAATTTCTGAATAACAAAATTAAATTTAAAATATAAATTTCAGAATAAAATTATATCAATAATAAATCATATACAGGTGTTTTATTATATCTGCCATAGAGGACAAAACATTATGCCTAAGTCTGAAGAATTTAATATGCTCAGATAGTTCACAGGTTTTCAGGTCCATGGTGCTAAGCATTCCAGAGCTCCATGTTAGGGAGCTAATTTCAGTGTGTGCTACATCCTTCAGTTTTTGATATATGATCATTTTGGCTTGATAATAGCCAGCAGAGTTTAGCTGTTCTTTAGATAGGTCAGTAGTGGTTAATTTATGTTCTACTGTCAAGGCCCATGAGAAGCATAGTCATCCATTAGAGTCAGTGGTGTTGGGCCTAATAGAAAAGAAAAAAGAAAAAGAAAAGCAGCAGCTTCAATTAATAAGTCAAAATTGCCCTCCAAGTCTTATGTTTGATTTTGGACACCTCTACCTCAAATTTGAGGGCTTCATTAATATTGCTTTTTGGTGTAGCAAGTATTGATCAGAAATTTATATGACCATGTGAGGTTGTTTTGTAATGAAATGGCATATATTGCTGCATATATTGTAAGATCTGGGGCAATGTTTTGCCCTCAAATGTTTAAGGGCTGGAGGAACAAATCCTCCTCCTCCTATATCTCCAAATAGTCGTCAAGGATCTACATGCTGTTTCATCTATATGTTCATGACGGGCTTTCCAAGAGATATGAAATATTGTCACAACATATTTGAAAGATGTTTCTTCTAAAGTGACTTGTACTAAAACCATTATGTTGGACTTTTGGTGGTTAATATTTACCTTATGTAGACCACAAAAATGTGTAACAGCATTCAATGTTCTCCTAAGCCCAGTTCAAGAATAAGAAATGATCACAGCATATAGAAAAAGAGGAATCTAATATCCAAACATTTAAGGATTTTAAACAAAAGAGATCTAGGATCTTTGCCACATTGTTGATATAAAAGTTGAATAGTGTGGACGCTACACTATTGTGGATGCTATGTACATCCTATGTTCATAGTTCCAATGACACCTTTGGAACTGTGTATATTCCTTGTGAGTGCTTTTTGAGAGCTACATTTTACTCAAAACAAGATGTAGTTCTGGATTAGAAATCACAATTGTTTGTCAGTGTTGGTATTTCACATATTTTCCCATAACAGGAAAATTTGAGATATTGAATCAAATTCTCACTTAAACTCAAGAAAAGCTGCATATAAGGTAGATTTATATTTATGAATAAAATTCTCAATTATAAGGCACAGGACAAATATTTCATCTAGTATGGAATGGCCTATTTACAATCCAGCCTATTTGAGTCCAATAATTCCTTTGGAGTCTAGCCAGATCTGTAAATTCCAGTTCAAATATGCTCTATAAATTGACATCATTTTTACAATTGAGGATCATTATTGCTTTTCTTCATTACTTATATTGGAGATATTAACTTTTGGACACTATGGATGAACAGAGAACTAAGGAGTGATATCAACCAATCCAAATGTTGCTTGAGCATCCCTGGTAGAATACAGTCAGAACTAGGTGTTTTCCATAGGTTTAGGGATTCTATAAGTTGAACAGTTTCTAAGAAAATTACTGGTGGCCAATACTCAAGCTCTATTCCAGCAAATACCTACTAATACTATTGTTTTTATGTGGTGTGTTGGTTTTTATAAACAAATTTATTTAGCTGCCAGGTCATACATAGGTGACTCAGAGTGGTTTATAACATTTAAAAAATCCACCACAAAATAAAAAAAAAACCATTTAAAAAAAATCCTACCTCACCCCATCCCACCCCAACTAAAATGTTCTTTCCATACAAAGATGTTCACCCAATACATTGCAAACTTGTTCTTTTAAAAAACTATTTTATGTTTATAACTAAATTGCTAAGAAATTCTTTTATTCTGTTTTTTTCAAAAATTCTGGTCCAGTTGCCATTCTGTTTGACCATGCCAGACTTCAGATCTAGACTTTTCCCTTATCTGAAAGAAAGCAGCTGTCATTTTAAGTTATGTCTAATCAACATTTACCAGAAAAGAAAAACTCTTAAGAAATGTAGAAGTAGAGGTACAAAAATGTTTTATAATAGGAGGAGGAGGAAATTGAGGGAATTCTGGGCATGAAAAAGCTGGGACTGTTTTAGGACTGACATAGCTGATATTAAAGCTAAATTATTATTATCATTATTATTATTATTATTATTATTATTATTATTATTATTATTATTATTATTATTATTATTAATTAGATTTATATACCGCCCTTCTCCTGACGGACCCAGGGTGGTGAACAGCCGACTAAAAAACCAATACAAAAAAGTTAAAATCGTACTAAAAACAAATATAAATTAGGCTGAGATTTTAAAACAGAATAAAACTCTAAAAATTTTAAAAAGTAGAAGGGATCAGGCAAGTCCGGCAAGTTGGAAGAGATAAGTCTTCAAAGCTCGACGAAAAGTCCGGAGGTCGGCAATTGTTCTCAGTTCTGGAGGAAGATCGTTCCAGAGGGTGGGGGCTACCACAGAGAATGCTCTCCCCCTGGGGGTCACCAGCCGGCATTGTCTGGCTGACGGCACCCTGAGGAGGCCCTCTCTGTGGGAGCGAACCGGCCGGTGGGAGGCAATTGGTGGCAGAAGGCGGTCCCGTAAGTACCCTGGTCCTAAGCCATGGAGCGCTTTAAAGGTGATTACCAACACCTTGAAACGCACCCGGAAGTCAACCGGCAACCAATGCAGCTCACGCAGGAGAGGTGTCATGTGGGAGCGCCCCGTCGCTCCCATAATCCCCCGTGCAGCCGCATTCTGCACCAGCTGGAGCCTCCGGGTGCATCCCAAGGGAGCCCCATGTAGAGAGCATTGCAGTAGTCCAAGCGAGATGTGACAAGTGCCTGAGTGACTGTGCATAGGGAGTCCCGATCTAGAAAGGGCCGCAACTGGTGTATCAGGCGAACCTGATAGAAAGCCCCCCTGGCCACAGCTGTCGTATGATCCTCTAAAGACAGCCGTGGGTCCAGGAGGACACCCAAGTTCCTCACCCTTTCCGTGGGGGCCAATGATTCGCCCCCAATAACCAACGATGGAGTCAGTTGGCTATATCGGGACGCCGGCAGCCACAGCCACTCGGTCTTGGAGGGGTTAAGTCGAAGCCTGTTTCTCCCCATCCAGACCCGCACAGCTTCAAGGCACTGGGACATCACTTCCACAGCATCGTTGGGGTGGTCTGGGGTGGAGATGTACAGCTGAGTATCATCAGCGTACTGATGGAATTCCACCCCAAAACCACGGATGATCTCACCCAGCGGCTTTACATAAATGTTGAACAGAAGGGGCGAGAGGACTGACCCTTGTGGCACCCCACACACTAGGCCCCTCGGGGTCGACCGCTGCCCCCCTGTCAACACAGATTGCGACCGGTCGGAGAGGTAGGAGGAGAACCACTGTAAAACGGTGCCCCCCACCCCCAATCCCTCCAACCGGCGCAACATGATACCATGGTCGATGGTATCAAAAGCCGCTGAGAGGTCTAACAACACCAGGATAGAGGAGTACCCCCTACCCCGGGCCCTCCAGAGATCATCCACCAACACGACTAATGCCGTTTCAGTGCTGTAACCAGACCTGAAGCCGGACTGGAGCGGGTCTAAATAGACAGCTACATACAGGTACCGGGGGAGCTGCCACACCACCACACTCTCAACAACCTTCGCTAGAAAGGGAAGGTTGGAGACTGGACGATAATTTGCCAAAACAGCTGGGTCCAGGGAGGGCTTCTTGAGGAGAGGCCTCACCACCGCCTCCTTCAAAGCGGTCGGTAGGGCACCCTCACTCAAAGAAGCATTTATAATCTCCTGGAGCCAGCCTCGTGTAACCTCCCGGGAGGCCAGCACCAACCAGGAGAGACACGGGTCCAATAAACATGTGTGATCTGTCCCCCCCCTTCAGAGACCCACAAAAACACAGCCAGCCGAGGGTTAAGAATCACTTGGCACACTCCGCAGTTCTTATCTCAACCTTGGCAGCGATATGCACACCGTCTGCCAAGGACTTTATTGGTTTACACAAACAAGAAAATCACCTACGTAGCTTTGCCGTTCATCCAGCTTCCAAGACTACGAGGTTGCTCCGTTTGTTTAGCTTTGTTCGTTACGAACTTCGTGACCCACCGTACTGTCTTATATAGATATGTTTCTGGGTGTGGTCCAGTGAGTCATTGATCCTGTGACTCCAATCCAATGACTCAGGATTTCCTCATACGCCGCAGCTGCAGTACCCTTTTCTCTCGCCTTCTTTGGCGTGCGTCCAGGAATGACGTCTCTCCCTCACTCTCATCTGAGACACCTGTTTCCCCACTACTTGGCTCTCTTTCAGCTGGCACCTGAGCCGGTGCCAGAGGGGGAGGGCTGGGAGATCTGGCTGGCTCCTCTTCCTCCTGCTCAGAGCTGCCTTCCTCCAAAGGGATAGGCTCAGAGGACAGTCACTATCCCCCACCGCAGGGCCCTTCCCCCGGGTCTGACGGTCGGGATGGGGTCGGGACGGGAACTGTTCGTGGAAAGCCCGCACCAGGTCAGGGGCCTGAACGGCAGATGCGTCCACCCAGGTGAAATCCTCGGCCCCGTACCCTTTCCAAGCGATGAGGTATTGGAAGCGCCCCTTCAGCCAACGGGAGTCCCGAATACTGTCCACCTCATACGTCGAGGCGTCGTCCTCGTCGGCTGCGGCTGGGGGGGCAGGCGGCGGCGGGCGGCGGAGACGGCTAGTGGGAGTCTCAGGGACCAGGAGGGACCGATGAAAAACGGGGTGGAGCCGCATGGAGCGGGGTAGAGTCAACCGATAGGCCACCGGGTTGATGACCGCCTCGATGGGGAAGGGACCGATAAAGCGGTGGGCCAGTTTCCTCACCGGCTGGTCCGTGGGGAGGTGTTTCGTGGACAGCCACACCCGATCTCCAACTTCCAGCAGTGGCGTCGCCCGGCGGCCGCGATCGGCGAACCGTTTATAGTCCTCTTTCGCCCGGATCAGCTGCCGCCGCACCAGTTGCTGCACCGCCTGCAGCTCCGAGAGGAAGTCCCGGGTCTCAGGAACAGGGGAGTCCATGATGGTCAACGGAAAAAACCGTGGATGGTACCCGACGTTGGCATGGAACGGTGTCATCTGGGTGGAGGTATGTTGGGAGTTGTTAAAAGCGAACTCCGCCAGGGGAAGGTACTCGGCCCAGTTGTCCTGCTGCTGGTTGACAAAACAGCGGAGGTACTGCTCCAGTATGCCAATGACCTTCTCCGTGCCCCCGTCAGTCTCTGGATGGTGTGACGACGACAGGCACACCTGCACCTCCAGCGCAGCCATCAGGCTTTTCCAGAAGCAGGCCGTGAACTGGGCCCCGCGATCCGAAACCACCCGGTCCGGCAGGCCGTGGAGGCGGAAGATGTGTTGCAGGAACAGGCGAGCCGTGGTACGAGCCGAGGGCAGGCCGCGGCACGGGATGAAATGTGCCATTTTCGTGAGCGCATCCACCACCACGAGGACGGTCGTGAACGTAGCGGACAGGGGCAGGTCAGTCAGGAAGTCCATGGAGATGGCTCCCCACGGTCTCTCCGGTGTCGGCAGCGGCTGGAGGAGTCTAGGAGGGGGGTCGGACGCGGCTTTGGCCTGTCGGCATGGCACACAGGACGTCACGTAGGCGTGCACGTCGTGCCGTACCCGAGGCCACCAAAAAGTCCGCGTCACTAGATTCAAGGTCTTAAAGAAGCCGAAGTGCCCCGCCGCGGGGTTGTCATGGCACTGGTTCATGACGAGGGCTCGGAGCGGACTTGTGGGCACGTACAGCTGACCCCGGTGCCTGAGCAAGCCCTCCTCCACGGTCCATGGGGACGCGGGGCCGACGTCTGCTCTCCGCTGCTGCGACCAGTCGTCCCGTCGCTGCGCTTCCAGCACCTGAGTCCGCAGGTCCACCGGTTCCTGGACCGCGGCCAAGGAGTCCGCTGGCAGCACCGTCCGGGGGGAAAGGGAGTCCTTGGGGCAAAAGTATTCCGGCTTACGGGATAGCGCATCCGCCCTCTGGTTGAGGTGGCTCGGAATGTATGTGACGTGGAAGTTGAACCGGGCGAAAAACATCGACCACCGGATCTGCCGCTGGTTCAAATTCCTGGCCGTGGTGAGGTGCTCCAGGTTCCGATGGTCCGTCCGCACCTCCACCTGGTGTTGGGCCCCCTCGAGGTGATGTCGCCGAGCCTCGAACGCGGCCTTGATAGCCAGCAACTCCTTTTCCCAGATGGTGTAGTTGCGCTCGGAAGGAGTGAGTTTCCGGGAGTAGTAAGCACAGGGAAAAAGAGTGCCGCCATCCACCGGAGCCTGTAGCAGCACCGCTCCAATCGCCACGTTGGACGCGTCTGTCTCAACCACGAACGGACGGTGTGGATCGGGGTGCCTCAGGACTGGCTCCGTGACAAAGGCCTGTTTGAGAACCTCGAAGGCCTGCTGCTGCGGGGGCCCCCACTGGAACGGAACCTTCTTCCGAAGGAGCTGGATCAACGGCACGGTCAGGGTGGCAAAGCCCGGGATGAAGGTCCGGTAGTAGTTGGAAAATCCCAACAGACGCTGGACGTCCTTCACCCGACGCGGGGGTTTCCAACTGCGCAAGGCCGCCACCTTGTGTGGGTCCATCGCGATGCCCTCGGGGGTGATGATGTGCCCGAGGAACTCTATGGAAGTCTGGAAGAAGTAACATTTCTCCAACTTCGCATAGAGCTGGTGCTCCCGCAGGCGCTGCAGGACCTGGCAGACATGCTGGAGGTGACTCTCCGGGGTCCGGGAATAGATCAAAATATCATCCAGGTAGATCACCACGAACCGATCCAGCATGTCCCGGAACACGTCGTTCATCAAGTGCTGGAAGACCGCGGGGGCGTTGGTCAACCCGAACGGCATGACGGTATATTCAAAGTGTCCGTATCGGGTGCCAAATGCCGTCTTCCACTCGTCCCCCTCTCGCATCCGCACCAGGTTGTAGGCTCCCCGGAGGTCGAGCTTGGTGAAAATCGAGGCCTCCTGCAACCTCTCCATCAGCTCCGGGATCAGCGGCAGGGGATAGCGATTCCGTACCGTGATGGCATTCAAGCGCCGTTAGTCGCAACACAGGCGCAAGTCCCCCGTCTTCTTTTTCACGAAGAGGACTGGGGCCGAGAGCGGGGAGGTCGAAGGCCGGATGAACCCACGGGCCAGGTTCTTGTCCAGAAAGTCCCGTAAGGCGGCCAGCTCGGGCTCCGACATGGAGTACAGGCGTCCCGAGGGCAGGGGCGCGTTGGGCATCAAGTCCACCGCGCAGTCGTAGGGTCGGTGCGGGGGCAAGCGATCCGCCTCCTTCTCGCTGAACACGTCGGCGAAGGATGTCAGCTCCGGAGGCAAGGAGACGTTCGGGGCAGAGACGTCCTGGCCGGCACAGGTGTGGCGAAGGTGGTCGACACACTGCAGGCTGGGGAACGAGATGGCATTTCTTGACCACGCCACCTGAGGGTCGTGCGCCCGAAGCCAGGCCATCCCCAGGACCAAGGGGAAGTGCAGGTCCGCCGTCACATAAAACTGGATCGCCTCCTCATGGTTCCCAATGGCAAGGCGCAAGGGCTGAGTAGCGAAGTTGATGGGCCCCGCCACAAGTTCCCGCCCATCAATAGTTTCGACCCTCAATGGAGGGTCCACTGGAACCAAGGGAACCTTGTAATGGGCCACAAAGGCCTGGTCCATAAAGTTCGTGGTGGTCCCCGAGTCCACCAGCGCGTGCGCCTGGAGCCCCTCCGACCGGTTAGCCAACAACACCTGGGTGTTCAAAATCAGGTGCCGAGGGGGCTCACAGTCCACAGCCGCCGCCTCCGGCGGGGCATGGTCACCTGCCTGACCCAGAGTTTCCCCTAAGCCAGGCCTGACCCATTTCCCGGCTGGTCACGCCGAGGCTCCGGAACAGGCTTGAGCGATCCACTCCGCTTCCGGGGACACGAGGCGGCGAAATGTCCAGCCTCGCCGCAATAGAGGCACAACCCCCCTTGGCGTCTCCGCATCCGCTCCTGGGCCGTCAGTTGAGGTCTGGCTGCTCCGAGCCCATGGGCTCCTCAGCCGTCGCCACCAAACGCGGTACGGTCCGGGGCGCTGTTGGTACGAAACGCGGGGGTGCCGGCACTGTCGGTGGTTCCGGAAGAGCCCTACGGGGCCGTCGCCGTTGTAGGCGGGCATCGATGCGCAGGCATTGGGTCACCAGCGCGTCCAGGGTCTGTGGCGCCTCCACCCGAACCAGCTCGTCCTGCATCTCATCGCAGAGGCCGTCCTGGAAGGCATCCATCAGCGCCGCCTCATTCCAGGCCGAATCCTGGCCTAGCAATCGGAACTCCGCAATATAGTCCTGCAGGGGGCGCTTGCCTTGGCGGAGGTCTTTGATGCGCCTCGCTGCCGTCTGCACCCGGAGGGGGTCCTCAAACATGGTGCGCAGGTGTTGCAAAAAGCCCTGATAGTCCAGAAGCAAGTGGCTGTTTTGCAGCAACAGGGGCGTGGCCCATCAGGCGGCAGTGCCAGAGAGGCAGCTGATAATAAAAGCCACCCGAACCCGGTCATCCGGAAAATCCTCCGGCCGCATTGCCATGTACAGCTGGCACTGTCCCAAGAAGGCCGGGAACATTTCCTGCTGTCCAGAAAACTTATCTGGCATGTTCACTGGGCATCTTGGACGGGGGAGGGGAGCAGGTGGAGCTGCTACAGGAGCATTTCCCAAAGCAAGTTGTGCAGTTAGCTGTGCTACTTGCTGTTGCAGAAGTTGATTGGCCTCCAGCATCTGCTGTACCTGCTGCTGCAGCTGTTGGTCCATCGTGGGTTAACGATGGAGTTTTGGGTGACGAACAAGATGATCTGTCCCCCCCCTTCAGAGACCCACAAAAACACAGCCAGCCGAGGGTTAAGAATCACTTGGCACACTCCACAGTTCTTATCTCAACCTTGGCAGCGATATGCACACCGTCTGCCAAGGACTTTATTGATTTACACAAACAAGAAAATCACCTACGTAGCTTTGCCGTTCATCCAGCTTCCAAGACTACGAGGTTGCTCCGTTTGTTTAGCTTTGTTCGTCATGAACTTCGTGACCCACCGTACAGTCATATATAGATATGTTTCTGGGTGTGGTCCAGTGAGTCATTGATCCTGTGACTCCAATCCAATGACTCAGGATTTCCTCATACGCCGCAGCTGCAGTACCCTTTTCTCTCGCCTTCTTTGGCGTGCGTCCAGAAATGACGTCTCTCCCTCACTCTCATCTGAGACACCTGTTTCCCCACTACTTGGCTCTCTTTCAGCTGGCACCTGAGCCGGTGCCAGAGGGGGAGGGCTGGGAGATCTGGCTGGCTCCTCTTCCTCCTGCTCAGAGCTGCCTTCCTCCAAAGGGATAGGCTCAGAGGACGGGGCCACAACAATGTGGTAGGGTTCAGTCTTCCCAGAATCCTGTCCACATCCTCGGGAGCCACAGGATATATATCATATGTTAATTCATTGAATATAACCACCTTCATTAGAATCATAATAGTGCAAAATTAACATAGTAACAAATAAGTGTGCTTTTTTGGGGGTAGTATGTAATGCTTTGTTCAAATCTTTTATCTTTATTTTGGAAAAAAAATAAAGTTTTCTTTTACAAGGGAACTTTTTTTTTTAAAAAAAAAAGCATCCCCCATTGGCCAGTATAATAAATAAAAAACGTACCTATGCGGAAAGTTAATTTTAGAAAATCCTTCATCTAATATATTGTATAGTTTGACCTTTAAAAAAGTAAATGTGAATGTTCTGGTTTGAGTCAAATACATCTCAAGGGATAAGAAGAAAGTGAGTAAGTTCAACAATATTTTATTTGGGAATCTGATTATTTCAAATACAAAAATGCCAGTTCATTAGGCTTCTGAAATTCATTTTTGGTCAGATCTGGCTATAAAGAAGATACTCAAAATAGATTTAGGTATTTTTTTTAAAAAAATTGATTTATATGCCACCCTTCTCCGGAGACTCAGGATGGCTTACAATGCATTAAGCAATAGCCTTCATACTTTTGTATATTTATACAAAGTCAGTTTATTGCCCCCACAAACTGGGTCCTCATTTTACCTACCTTAGAAAGGATGGAAGGCTGAGTCAGCCTTGAGCCTGGTGAGATTCAAATTTACAGTAATTGCAGACAGCTGATGTTAATCACAATGCTTTAGACTGCTGAGCAACCAGGCCCTTTTATTGGAGGTTGGGATCCATTCTATAATTCATATTCTTTCATTCTGACTAATAATTGAGATTTTGTTTTAAAATATGGATATGAGAACGTATATTTCCAGGTAAATTTCCTAATCTGTGCAATTTTGCATGCAGTTTAGCACACACAGAGATACATATCTAATAATATATTTTGGATTTTCATATGCAAATTGCAAAGGATCTTCAATATTAATAAATATTAATATATTAATATTGTAGTAATAAAATATTAATATTGATGTTTTTACTAATACTATAATACAGACCTTTTTCCTAAATGGTACATTTTTCTATTTTTTTCAATTATTCAAGAGCATCATTGATTGGCAATGTGCATTGCAATATCTGAAGTAGTGTGAATGTCAATGGACAGCTGTGTTTAAGTTTACAGAATGGATCAAAAAGCATAAATCATGTAGGTTCTCATTAAAATATAAACTAAAGTAATTTACCCTCCCTGATTCCTCTTTGGGGAAAAAAATCAATCTTTTAGCAGTAGGCAAGTAGAGTAGTACTAATTCCATCCCTCACCTTCCTAGAAATCATACTTACAAAAATTAGATGTAACTTTAAGATTAGTCTCCTTTAAAATATTTGTTTCTGGTAAATACAAACAGGCTGATTTTCTGATATTAAACACAGTCTTCTTCCTTTCCCATTCAAGCCCCCCCCCCCCAACTAAGAACACAACTTGACATTTTTCACTAATGCTTTTTAATGAGCCAAAATATAATGAAATTTGCACTGAAGATACCCAGCCTGGTGTTGCCTGGCAGCAGAGCGGCATATGGTAAAACAGTTGTAATTTATTGGCACATGCTTTGCAATTTCCTATCTTTCCTTATTTTGGAAAACCATTGCATTCTGGCAGAGTGGACTGTGTCTTCATGTTCTCTGCTGAAAAAGAACCGATTGCTGCCAACAAGTAAACAATCCTATTTTCAACCAAAATACCTCCTGAATTTCTATGGAACAGAACTTCATCTTTAAAATAAGCATTTACCTTGACTACAGGTGCTGTATATGTGGAAATATAGAGAAGAAAAATACTGTTATATTTCTTTCCTGTACATACTCTAAAATTCCTAGATTTTAAGCCATTAACTAGATTGTTTTTAGTCTGTGATTTATGATTATAATTGATACCAGAATCTTCAGTCCCTGAGTTAAGTACCGATAGTTATTAAATGAGATGCCACATAGCTGGCTTGCTTAATAACCACAATCTTGGCATTCCCACTTGCAGTCATTAAACAATCTTCCATGTTATTAAGTGGGTGGAGCAAAACAGCTATTTCCTGGAGGGACTGAGCCCTGCATAGGACTGAAACCCTCTCACAGGGGCCTCTTTTACTCTCAAAGAGGCTGGCTGAAAAAAATCTATCCTGAAATCCAAGCCGAATTTTGACACAGGGCAAATCAGGGCATTTGCATCCAGCTCCCAGAGATAACAGAACTCCCTCTGCCTTCTGGAGGCTGGCGGCAAATGCCCCATATTGAAAACACTCCATATCAAAATCCTATTTGGGTTTCAGAATGGACCTTTTTCAGCCAATCCCAAGAAACCAGGAGTTGTCTCAGCAAGTGGCAGTGACCTTCCACACTGGCTTCTAGATTTATTTTCTGAGGAAGCCCACAAGGAAGATTGCAAATGGCAATCACAAGATCTCAGAGTGCTTGACAACCAGTGATAAGTGCAAACAGATTGCCAAGCTCCCAGATTGTAATAACGAGACTGGGGGGGGGGGGGGCACTGCAATGGCTATAACTTTGAACATACACCCTAAATTCCTTTGTTCAGTGCCATCATGATTTCAAATGGTCACTGAACAAGTCGTCATTAACCAAGGACTTCCTGAAGCTCTGTTTAGATATGATGGAGGAAGGATTTTATACTCTGTGGCTATTTCTCATTAGGATTTGTATTTTTAGGCAATTCTGCATAATTACATGGACCTATCTATATGTCAAAAAGACCCAAATTCTTGTTCTTGTTTATTAACCAATGATTTTTAGTTCATTATCAGTAACTTTGTAACAAAATATTATTTATAATATAGGCTCTAATCAAATAACTGGTCCATTATAAAAATCAGTGTGGAACTTAGAATTTTCCATACTAATTAGATATGTCACAGAAATGCTTGGAATAGGAGAAACTACTTATTCCTGTTTATAATTACATCCTTCAAATGCTAGGACACAGATAACTGAAGTAATAATAGCTATACAGGGCCTCTTTGAAATTATAGATTTTTTTTTTAAAGAGTTTTGTGGTTGTTGTTGATTAGTTTTTTGTAATCTAAAATATTATTGTGCTAAAATAGCCATTTCTGTTTCTGATTATATTAAAAAAAAAGTGATGACTTTATCACTAGCAGTTATATCAGAACCATTTGTCATTTATGATTTATAAAGAGACATTGTTAATAACTATCATTGCATATTAAGATTGAATAAAACAACTAAAATACAAAATGATAAAAATGCCATGAAAAGCATCAGAAATAATGTTTGTGATGTTGTATGAGATAAAGTAAAGCTCTTTCTACTTTAAATGATAATGGCAAATGTCATATGAAAATATCTGTTTAATTTGCAATTCACACTTCAAACTCAGATTTTCTTGATAAATCTAATATGTCATAGGACATTAGAGTTAGTATGTTCGTGCAATTTTTTTCCATTGCAAATTGTTTACTGCAATTCTGTCTGCTTGAAAATTGTATGAAGTTAGTTCAGATACATCTTAGACCTTGTATAAGGGCATATGGAAGTATAGGTTATAGCTGATGATCTCTCAACCTAGACAGGATTGAATGGAGTACTGGTTATATAAAGTATAGCTTTCATGGGAAACACAGATACATAAGCTCTAAGCCTACAAATCTGCATCCAATTTCTAATGAAGATTTGAGAAAAGAATACATTATTTTCTTTAATAAGAGCATTCCAGTTCATCAACTGATCAACTTTCACGGTAACTTTGTATTTGATTTTTTAAATTCTAAATTTATGAAGAAAGTTGCAGATTGGGATATATTTTAACTTTTTACAATAACACAGTTAGCTTCACTGAATTAACCAATAGATACTTGGGTGCTACAAAAGGGCAAAATAATCTTCCATTTATTTTGTGGAATTTCTTGCCTCTTGTAGACCACTGTGATTTGCCTTAGTTTTTCAGATTTCTAATTCTCAGTTTGATTTAAATAATTCAGTATAGTGGTGTTTTAAAACTGACAACAGCAGGTTTAAAATAGCAGATGGTGTAAATGAGGGTAAAGACCTATGACTGTTGTTTGACTATAGCTCTGTTCTATGTTTTATATTGGGTGAGTTGACTATATGAGAAGAAATACTCCCTAGCACAGTGTTCAATTAATCTAAAGCTCATTTTCTGACAATATCCAAAAACTACCTCTGGTGGAAGGTGATATTGCATGAAGTTGAATGTCATAAAAAGGCAAAACTGAACAGATATTTTGGTATATTTGTACCCACACAGAGAAACTCTTCATACTGTTAGAAAAAAACATTCAAATATGAAGTTTTGTATTCTTGCTAATTAATAGAATCTTTTGTGCCCCAAGTTGAATAATTCACACTTCTGTACAAGATTTAACAGAAAGATTTAGCCCTCAAAATGGTTATATTTAATTTGCAGTGGCATTACCACTCTCAAGATGGAACATTACATTTACTGTTTCCTACATGATAAGCCTAATAGTATGAGGGTGGACAACTAAGTCACCAATAGTAGTAATTCTTGCAAATTAGTATATAATATGACTGTCTTGCAAATTATATATAATATGACTGCACAGTCCAATTAAGCTTAATTCCACAATGTAACTTTTGTAATGAAAAAATACATTATTTATTTAAGCAGGAGGAATCTGATATGTTGCATGCAAAATATAGGGAATTGTTCATTGACCTCGAGTTTCTAATTCTACATTCCCCCATATCTCTTTGATCAACCACCAGAATTTATAATGGCTAGTTGCTGTGAGACATCAGAACACTTACAACCAAGCCCTCAGCAAATAAATTTGAGCTCCTTTCTCTGACAGTGGGTTTCTAGGCAGACTTACTGAATAGTATTCTTATAATTAATATTGAGAATCAGCAATCCATATTTGTCTTAGAATTAAATCAGTGCAATATATGCATGCAATTTATTTAATATTATTATTTGTTATCTACCCCAGGGGCCCAATCCCTAGGCCTCAGCCCACTACTGGGCCTTGTGTGCACATCCCCACCTACATGTGAGCCCAGCACTCATGCAGATGGAGCTGTGGGTGCATGCTCTTGCCCGCAACTTGCATGGAATCATCTCCTTCCTCCCCCCCCTCATATCCTCACTGGTTCACAAAGATGGAAAGGTTGGGGAATTCTGATCTACCCAGTGGTGAGTTGTTCCTGGTTCTGTCCAGTTCTTGCGAACCGATAGTAAAAGCGGTGAGAGGCTCCAGCCACCCGCCCGGACATCACACTCCTGTTGTGAACCGGTAGTAAAGGTAAGTAGAACCACCCCTGGATCTACCCCTTTAGTGCCCTAGGCAAAATACAAAGTTAGTAAGAAGACATTTTAAATAACAGATAATTTAAACAATATTTGAAAAACAATAAAACTATGAGTGCAAAATAACACTAAATAGTATAGGGAGAAAATTTCAGTAAAGAATGGGTATGTAATGAAAAATAATTATAGAAAAAGAGAGCTTGGCTTGGTACTAAAATATTAACAACAACATTGAAGTGTCATTGGAAGAGTTTGAATTTTGTGTTTTCTGCCATTGGCTACTATGCTTTTGTCTGATTATTATTTTTTTTTATTGAAAAAGTTTTACAATACAAATTTTATTATTTCTCCCCCCACTTCCCCACTACCCCCTCCCCCAACTCCCCCTCACCCCCCAATCCCATATCCCTCCCTTCCCCCCCCCTTGGCTTCCGCTACAATTTTTTTAAAAAAAATCTTTACCTTACTTATATTGATCTAAAAAAAAAATACAGTGAAACTATTAATAGTATAATAAAGAAAACTAATAATAATACTACTCATATCATATTTAAACCCCGCTACAAAATGTCAACATTTCTCTAATATTAATTACCTAAATCAATCCCCCTAAATATAATATATAACATCAATATCAGATAATTTTCTGTATCAAGCAACCAATTTTAGGTCTTTTTCTTCATCTTAATTAAAATTAAAATATAATTAATTATATTCTGAGTACCCCCATCAACAAAAAAGAACATCAAACATTTCTCTAATCTAATATTAATAATTATTATCTAAATCAATCCCCCTTGTTGTATGCTAATAAAATATAATATATCATATATAACAATTATTTTCTATTTTAGTAATCCAATTTTTAATCCAACATAATTTTTATAAACTTCATATTCTTTCAGAATATATAACAATTATATCAAATAATTTTCTATCTCAGTAGTCCAACTTTTTGTCTTCTCTTCCTCTTGATTGAAGTTAAATCACTATCGTCCAACATAGTTTTAATAAACTTCTTCCAGCTGCCCCCATCAGCAACAAACATCTCTCCATATATAAATCCCCCCGAGTAACTTTATATTTATAAAATCCAACCACAAAGGTATTTTGTATTCCTCTAGGTAGATCATTCAAACTGGCTCCTGTTGTATCAATTAAAAAGAAAAACAAATGCAGCTCGTCCCAATTTACTAAACCTTGTATAACAAACTACGAGCTGCATTCCCAGATGTTCCTTTAAAACTCTTTCAAATCCTGCCAACCTTCCCATTTCCCTCCTTTGGGTTTCCAAGATGTTTTCAACTTTATTTTCTTCATCTAGATGATTAATTCTAATAAATAATAATAGGGTAACCACAGATCCTCTGCATATATTGCAGTGATCTGTTTACCTTTCTCAAAAAATCAAATCCAACTCAGGATGAGTTTTGCAAAAATTTTATAATCCATTTTCATATAAAAATCAGGTATGGCCATGATTGTCTTTTAAACTATTTCAGTTAGTAAAATATTTGCCATCCTTTCTGTAGAGAATTCAATCTATTCATAAATATCCTTTAAGTTTCACGAAGCGACTCAAGCAATTGACGCAATTTCCGTTACACATCAGTTTCAATGGTTTTCAGATTATTTCCTCCCTTAACTTCTGCATTCTGTTGCTTACCATCATTCCCCTTTTCCACTTGTGGAGTACTGGGCCTCTGCTGTTTCTTCTTTAATAATATTTGTTTCTCATCTCGAATTATATGTTTATCTTTCAATTCTTGCTTCAACAGTTCAAGGTCCAGCACCACATCTCTTGAATCTCCAGGATGCTTTGTTTTCAAATCTGGAAAGTCCATAATAAAATCATCTGAAAAAACCACCTGATGCTCCTTTTTCTTCTGACACACTTTGGTTATTTTGATTTTCTAATTCCATCTGCATACATTGTTCCTCAATCTCTCTTTCAGACTCTTTATCCTTAATGTCTTCTTCCGTAGTTGACAACATAGATGAGGATGAAGATATGGGGGCTCCTTTAAAAATATTGTTGTAAAAATGTTCCGCTTTTTCAATAGTATTTAAACAATATCTCACATCTTGATATCTCAAAATTACACCAACTGGTACATCCCATCTAAATGGAATCTTACTTCTCTTCAATTCCTTCACCAGAAATCCAAAATCTTTTCTGTATCTTAAAATCTTAGGTGGTAACTCTTTATAAACATAATAAAGGTATAATTTGTATACCTTCTACCTTCAGAATAGCAGAATAAGACTTTTGCAAAATATCATTTCTCAATCTTCTGTCAGTAAAATAGACAACAACATCTCTGGGCAGATTCCTTTGTCTGGCTACACGTGAGTTCACCCTATAGACTTTTTCAATACAACCAAGAATTTGATCATCTTCCAAGTTTAATAATGCCGCTAATGCCTTAGCACAAAGTATTCTTAAATTTTCTCTATTATTCTCTCTTATACCTCTTAGTCTTAAGGCAGATTCCATAGCTTTAAATTGAAGCATCATGACATCATTTTCAATTTCTTGATTTTTAGCATCAGCTTCAGAAAATTTTTCTTCTGTGTCTTTCATCTTGGAATAAAGCTTTGAACTGATTTCAGCCACCTTCTTCCCCATTTCCAACACCACATTTGAAAGTTCAGAGACTACTTTAGTAATAATTTGACTCAGTTTATCATATTTTCCCTGTACCAGTTCCTCAAGATGCTTCTGTGAGCCTTCTATCTTCTCCACAACACTTTCCAAGGAGCTGGTTATAAAGTCTTTTAAGCCCTCATTTCCAGTTCCCTGCAACTGCATTTGAATCTTTTCTGCTTTTTCTTTTGTCTGACAAGTAAGGGAGCCCCCCCCCCCTTGATTTTTGTTTAGGAGTAATACTTCACAAAATCTTAACTTTTCCCCAAAAAACAAAGACACTCTGTTTAAATCAGTTTTAAATCAATTTTGTTTCTTTTTAAAATCCTGCTAGAATGTTTCTTTTAAGTACTTCAGCGCGGGCTTAGCTCTCACTTTCACTTTCCACTCTCCATTTTCTCAGGCATTTTCCAAGCAAAGCCAATCACCATTTTCCAGAACATTTTCTTAAGCCTCTTTTTTTCCTAAAAGTTAATAAAAAAAAACAATACTTGCTTTTTTTCCTTTTTAGTAAGTCCAAATTTCATCAGATTACTTGCTTGCTGTAAGTTTCAGTCATTGTAGTGGCGTTACTCACTTCGTCTCGCTCTGCTGCTGTGAGCAGATGTCCCTCGCTGCGCGGAGCTTCAGTGGGGTGAATAGGGAGCCATCACCCTGAGCCCTCTCCAGGACAAAAAACAAGTCCTGGGGGCAACTCAGAGGGCTCTACCGCACCCCACTTGCTCTTGCACAGCTCTTCCATTCAAAGAGCAGGTTTTCTGAGCTGCCTGCCAGCTGTAAGGTGGCTCCAACGCGCGGCGAAGCCGGCGGGCATAAAAAGACCGCCGGCAATGAAGGAGATGCCAACCGGAACCTTTTGTCTGATTATTGTCAGTAGTTATGCCCTTGGTTATATGCAGTGTCTTTGAGATACAACACTCACCCTTAGAAGACATGTTGTATCTTTGTCAGCATTTCTTTTCTGCATTTGGCTCTTCTTGTTCAATGGAGATTAGTTAACCAGAGCAGATATGTCATGTGGGCTGTACTTCTATTTATCCAACTCAAAAAGCTGTAATTGGGTTGCTAATACAAGATATAATCTAAGCAAAATGTCAGTCCTGCACCTGATGGCTGACAGTTGCCACAATAGAACTTGTATACACTGTATTTACTTGGAAGACAGAGAAATTGCAGGATTTTACAACTACTGGTTAGACATCTGTAGTTTCTAAGCTTCCATTATGATGAAAAATAGGCCTTTTGTAAAAAAAAATCTTTTCATTTCTGAATAAATTAAACATTAAGCAACTCTCCATTGTTTAAAAGAAATGTGAAAGCTATGATTTAAAGATATCACCCCCAAAATATATGATTAAAAACCTACCATAATTATTCTTGGAAGAGTATATGCAGATTTGACATTATTTGGAGGGCATTAGAATATCATTAGGTTTAATGATATTCCAGTCATGAATAGTATTTTTCAAAATATAGTATTGTTGAAGAATATAATTTCTGATTAATAAGAGTTGCTTTCCCTCAGCTGTAGGTTTCTGTGGATTTAAATTCTTACTATGATGCATAACTAGGCAGTTATAGGGATATGGATATAAACGTAAATTGCAGAAATTTTTCCATAATCAAGTAAAATTTGGAAATACTGTACTGTACACATTAGATCAGTGTACATGAAGCTGTTCTGTTCTGTTAGGGTGGCTGTTAAAATAACCTAGGAAAGGAGGATGTGACAAGTAAACACATCTCCTTTATATATATATATAAAAACCACCTAAAACAGTAAGAATAATGTTACTCAGTGAGCCTATTCAGACTTGAGTTGGTATTTATGTTTTTGGCACTGTCTTTCAGGTATCCATAGTTCAGCAACTTTTGAAAGTATGCTCTTTCTTTCCTTTGCTATCTAAAACTCACATAACTGAGATATAGAGTGTATAATGATGATGGTTAACATTTCTGTTATTCAGAGTGTGATCTTTGATCATACTGAAATAAATGAAATCTTTTTGTTTAGCATTTTGGATAAAGCGTATCAATGCAACTTCTTTGGAATTTTTTACTGATTACCAGAACTGGGCTGCAAAAATCCAGTGTCAGGAAGAAAGTCAAGGAGGTTTTATAAGTCTCTTTGCTACCATCTGGGCTCATCCAGATTTTTGCAACCAAGATCTGGAAGTTTAGCCTCCATATTTCATTTCAAAAGATAGCTTTAAAGGAGACAGAGGTAGAACAAAAAATATGGAGAGAATGGTGAGTCTGCAATGATTTTGATGATGATGATCATCATCATCCCAATTGAAGCATTGTCTTGAAGTGGTTGTAGGGCTTTTACACTGATTATAAACAAGGACATGACAAAGTAGTAACAATGGTACATTGGAAGATCTGCAAGAAAGAACTGGTGGGACAACAAAATAGTGAAAGTAATAGAAGATGAAGAAGGTAAAGTGCTCTGGAACCTTAGAATTCAAAGAGACAAGCATCAAGACAAAAAGTATTTCAAGGTGACTCAATATCACTGTGTCACATAACACCCCAGAATTAACAAATGTTGATAAGAAAAACAAAACATACTCTGCTCTCATGGTTCATGTAGCCATTTCACGGAACCAATTGTAGTCATCAAACAAGAACTAGATGTTTATATAACAGACCGGCATAGATATAAATCCAAAGATGAATATATTATCACAAATATAACATTGATTTAAAAGATAATTAATGTCTAATCCACTGTTTTCAAACTGGATGAAATAAAATAATCAGAATATGGCTTGGATTACTGTGAACCAACTTGAATTGAATCTGATCTTGCTGTTCTTCCTAATTCTCTCTATATATTTTTGTTTCTATGTTCTCATAAGTGCTTAAGACCCTGCCTTATATTTTTTTGAACCCTGAAAACAGTGCTTGGCCTTATTGCCATGTGCTCAAAAGCCCGATTGGACTTATTATCAGGGGATGTCTTATTTTGAGGGAAACAGGGTATGTGATAACTTCTTTTTGTGTCTTGAGACTTTACTAAATGAATGATAGAAGCTCTTTTAATGGGAACATATTTAAAATGGTTGGATACTCATGGCAGAAAGAGCAATTCACCACAGCTCATTTGTTTTAGATAGACTACCATTAAGTGAATTAAAGCCTCTCCACTATTAAACAGCTAGGTGTATCTATGTTTATGTTTAAAAAATGCTTGATGCATCACTGGAACTTCCGCAAAGCATTTTAAAAGCAATTAAAGAATTAGCATAGTGCTAATGTAGTGACTTCAGCTTATTTATTCTTTTAATGAAGCATGAATACATTCCTGTATTTTCCTTTACTATTATAGAAATCATTATTAGAGCCATTGACCAACTACTGTACTGAATGGCTGATCATTTGTACTTTTATTGAACAACGAATCAATTAGTACAGGGGGAAAGGAATGGTGGAATCTCATTTTATAAGGGAGGGAGTAGTGTTAAAAGAATATATTTTCATGTTCAAAAGCATCAGGTAAACAAAGGTATTAGCCAAATTATTGTTTTAAAAACCACTGATGTGCCACATTGAAGAAACTTCAGTAGGCATTTGGTATTATTGATCCCATGTGGGGTGCCTTTTAAGTTTTTTGGAGTATTCAGGATTGCTTATGTGAAAATAATTACCTGATGCAATTAGTTTGAATAGCACAAGTAGTTTCATCTCTGGTAATTCTATCCTTTTCAGTGCCCAATAGAAAGGGCAGTTTCTTATCATTGGCAATCATTGGATTGCTTTGTCCCCCCAGAAATAAAGAAACACATCATATATAGAAACACATCAAGGGTCTTAGCCCTGCATTGATCTAGTTATGAGGAATTCTGTTTTAAAACTGTGTAATTTGATTTGGCTGCATATTATTAAAGAGCATAACACACAACAATTTTCCCAGAAGACTACTGTAATTTTAATTTGAGTGGAAGTGCTGATTTTGCATGATTAAACTGAACGTGCCTGAAGGTCTCAGCTCAAGTAAGGTAATAAATAACAGCACATTGAAAATCTCCATATGTTGCAGTTCCAATATAAGCCGAAATCATACTGAGTTGAATAGCAACAATTTAAATGACACAATTTTAAGTCATGATTTTGCTTTAATATTAGATTACTAGACGAAAGAGTACAGGAACAAGCATGGATACGTTGCAATGACTTCCAACTCTCCTTTTAAACTAAAAAATATAAGTGGTAACTTGGCTAAATAAACGCTTTACTACTCAGATTACACAATGCATGCTTTCTAGGGTTATTCAGTGTATCAGAATTGATTTTAAGGAGATGTTTAAGAACACATGGGTAGATGAACACATTATCATTATAACACATTATAATTCATTAAAGCAACTGGATCTGTTTACAACTTTTCATGCAATTCTAACAAAAATATTTTTCTAACATGTTTTATTGTATTCATCTTTCTGTAAAGATTCACCCCGGACCTATACTGAGGATTAAATCATTTTTCATTTTGAAATAAATTGGCAGCTGATACAATGTTCTAGCAGAAACAGTTGAGTTCTTCTAGGTTACAGAGTTTTGTACTAATTGAACTTTCTGGACTTGACACAAAGACAATCTCATCTAGAGCATATTATATTCATGACCTCTGGTAATTTCCAGTGCCCGGTCAATTGTTTTAAGGTCATTTTTCCCATAAAGAAAAGAAATAGGCATATCAAGCAAAGCTGATTAAACCTGTCACTTGCTGTTGGAACAATCTGATAAATGTGAGAGTGATACAGATGTAGAACCATCTTAATGTCTTTTCTTTTTTTTCACCCTTGGAAATTGTGATTACACTAAAACTAAGTAAAACACCTCCTTCTTCAATTTATTATTACTCATCCTATCCAGAGAAGCTACTTAGGGGTCATGAATATCCAGATAGTTTCCAAATATCTTAATTATATCCTTCATTGATTTTTAGGGATTGAAAAGTATGCAAGTTAGCATGAAACCATATAATGCAGTATCTTCCATTTCAAAGAGCAAAATCTCTTCAAGCAAAATGATTGGAAATCTTTGTCACAGTGGAACCAATGCAAAGCAGTGCTTTCTATTTCCACATTTCTCAAGTGATCTGGAAAGTGTCTGAGGTATTGAATGTTTCTAAGAGAACCAGAAGACCCATTTTATGCCTTTGAATTGTCCAAATACAAATTTAACCAAATAAAAAAGTATAGTTTCTGTGTATATAGTTCATTATATAGCAGGGCAAATATAAACACTTGCAGTATGGTTTCTAAATAGGTATAAATGTGTATAAATATTGCAAAATGGTCAGAGTATATCAAAGGAGAAATTTAGAATTTAATTACCATAATCTACCAAATACAAAATTAATTATATTTCAAATATCTCAAGTAGTTATACCTGTGTAAATACCAAATATCTCCAAAACATTATTTCATATATTGTGCATATTACAAATTTATAATTCCAAAATATCTTTGATTTTTTATTCACAAACTTCATCACCCATTTCTGTTCTTTCTTTTTTAAACTATTCCTTATATCTTAATAAATCACTGTAGCTGTAAGAGAGGAAACCAATTTTTCCCCTTGTGTGTTGTTATATAAATTGGTATCAGTTATAGTTGAGACTGCTAATGTGGATTTTTCTTGTGCAGAAGATAGATTAATAGAGACAAAACAGTTATACAAACACATATATACATACTTGTGATTTATCCTTCTCTATGAATTGAATCGGCCTGACATTCCAAATCATGTTTTTTCTGTCCTTTGACATATACCATAAGTGTTCACCTGTCTACAGATTTCTGGATATTAAAATTAAATTCATAAGATTAAGTTAAAACTAAAATTTTAATATTTTTATTTATTTATCTAATAAATACTAATATATAGTATTTTTTCTAGAATTTCCTCTGAATTACAGATGATTTTTTTAGAAGTGCATTTTATCCAGATTAAATGAATTGTGGAATGTATAATATGATTTGCTAAACAAACTGTTAAAAGTGTCTGCATCTTTCTAACTTTCACCTATTTCCTTATTATCTCTCTGTTTATTTACTGCTATTAAATATGTATTAATCTCAGAAGAAATTGATATGTGTATGTGGCTCTGTACCAGGGGTGGGTTCTACTTACCATTACTACCGGTTGTCATCAGATTGTTGATGACAACATCCGGGGCGGTGGGTGGGGCCTCCTGCCAGTTTTACTACTGGTTTTTGCAAACTGGTCCGAACTGGGGGCAACCCCCCCCCCCACGGCTCTGTACCAAAGGAAAGTGGTGTTTCATGTACATAGACAAATTAGGGGGATTAATAACAAGGATTCAGACTGGTGATCTATCTGTTCATGGTAATCTACTAAATATATTTAGATAGAATTTAGAGAATACAAATCTATTAATAGAATATCACAGATATTGGCAAAAGATCTGGGTCATTAGAGAAAATAATCATATTTTTTGAGAATATAATTAGATCTGATATATTATGAAGTTGCCTGAATACCTTCATGCCCTTTCAGAAATAGCAGTAGCACTTACAGTATATACTACTCCATAGAGCTTTACAGCACTCTCTGGGTGGTTTACAGAGTCAGCATATTGCCCCCAACAGTTAGGATTCTCATTTTACTGATCTTGGAAGGATGGAAGGCCGAGTCAACCTTGAGCCCCAGAATGGAACTTCAGTCTGTGGGCAGAGTTTGCTTCCAATAGTGCATTCTAACCATTGCACTACCATGGCTTTTTATTTTTAATTGTTCAGCATAATAAAGTACTATAAGTACAAATTGAGCACTTAGCACTATTTTATCTCTACAAATGTTGTAACAGTTGAGATATCATGATTTACGCTAAGCTGTTTTCCACCAATTCTCCAACTTACTCAAAGTAACTCAATGAAAATCAAGTCTCATCAATGTTTCAAACTATTATAGTCAAAACTATTATAATTATGTGAGAACAATATTGTTTTACTTATGATAAATAAAGGTATACAATAAAAATCCATACTACGAGCTTATAACTTGAAATCTTGATTGTAAGATTCAAGTTGAACGAATATCTAAAAACACAAAATAAAAATATTTTCCTTGTTTGACTAAATCAAAGTATACATGTGGATTATACTTTAAACAATGATATTTGCTTAATGCTGGTTGAATCAGTGATTTGTTACAGAAGATCTTATACATGATCTGTGCCCACTATCAGGAGATAAGGTCAGAATTTATCTCTCCCATTTGCCAAAGATTTCCTGGATTATCTGAAACTCTTAGACTCTGCTTCTTACTTCAAGATACTAATTCTAAGATTACACTAAAGGTAGCAAAATTTTTTGCTGCAGTCTTGAGATGTAAGAGCCAGGAGAAGGGAGGGGCTGGACCCACTAACTGAGGTCAGTCCTATTGATCACCAGCGGTTGAGCTAGCTGGTGGCAGTATAAAGTGTGATGTGCGGATTTATGTGAATTGCAATACAGTATTTTCTCCCTATGTACAACTTTACTGTGAATTTGACAGAGTGATTTCCACCACTGACCTTGCTGATGTTTTGCACTCTAGTCTGGTTATGTGCCAGCTATGTGTCCTGGATGTTTTGGTCTTTCTGGTCTATGACTGCAATAAAGTATGCTGCTTATACATGATCTGTGCTATTGGTATCTTATCTTTATAGAACTGATTATAACTTATGACTTAATTTTTTCTCTGATGGATGTTTAAATGGCAATAGAAAAGGGAACTGTTTTTCTCTTGTTCTTTGTTTTAAATAACTGTATGTATTGGTAAAGAAGGAATGGAAGATAGGGCAGGTCTATTTTCATTCCATTATCTCCCAGATCTTCAGAAGTATGGTCCTTCAAGTGAAACAAGTGAATGGCAGTGTACTTTCATATTGTACCTGATGTACCAACAGGCAGCTGTTGGTCTTCCCATTCCCCCAACTTTTTCTTTTTGAAATAGTCTACATCACTGCAATAGAGGATAAAATTGTGAAAGATTTTTTTTTTTTTTGCATGCAATAGTCAGTGCATTTTAAATTATTATTTTAAATATTACTTTATTTTTTATTTGGTGAAATATTAACTCTACTTACTGAAATGTGAACTTTCTAAGTACATGCTTCATTGGAAACAATCTATATCTTTGATTACATCCTTAGGCTATAACAATGACAACCAAGAAGCTTGCAATAATTCAAGTATCTCTATATATTCATCTGCCTTCTATAGTACTTGGCTAAAAATTCAAAGTACATCTTGAAATTCAACTTTTTGTTTCATATCTAAGGAAGTCATATATTTCCCTCAAAGGTCATTCCTTTTAAAGGTCTACTCTATTTCTGCTCTTAAAGATTTTTCAAAACCATACTTACATCCTCCAATATTTTGTAGTGAAAGGCATATTTTGAAATATGTTATGGATACCACTATAATAGTAGTTCAAGTAGTAGCAAATACTAATTTCATAGACAGATGAAATCAATAAAATTAAATGATATATAATTCTCCCAATACATGGCAGATATATAGAGAGAGCACCAAAATCAAAGTCATAATTCTGTCATTCAAGATATCCATGTGCATGCATTTATACACAGAAAAAGAGAGCTATTATCGCACTCTATCAGTGCACAGCATCCGTTAATCATTATCCATTATTCATTTTTATCTTTTCTTCAGGTTAATTCATGAATATACAGAGCCCCACACATAGCAAAGAAATAAATAAGACTTTCCCCTGCTTTTCTCTCTATCTACTTAATCATCTTGACTGATATGGCTAATACAGGGGTGAAATCCAGCAGGTTCTGACAGGTTCAGGAGAACTGGTAGTGGAAATTTTGAGTAGTTTGGAGAACCGGCAAATGCCACCTCGGGGTGGCCCCAGAGTGGAATGGGAATGGAGATTTTGCAATATCCTTCTCCCAGGAGTGGTGAGGGAATGGGGATTTTGTCTTATCCTTCCCTGGATGCGGTGGGAATGGAGATTTTGCAGTATCTTTCCTGTGCCATGCCCACCAAGCCATCCCCACCAAGCCATACCACACTCACCAAGCCATGCCCACAGAACCGGTAGTAAAAAAAATTGGATTTCACCACTGGGCTAGTAGTTCTCATTGCTGTTTATGGGCATCTCCAGTGTAATTCTGCTTGTTTAGTTTCTATTCTTAACATGTTAGGCTTTGTCACTTATTCTTGCCCATTTAATTCCTCCCCACCCATGTATGTTGCCTTCTTTCACTTCCATTCCTAATAGATAGTGGCCATGAAATCTGTCCCTCTTTAAAACTTTTCCCCCCAATCTGCAGACAAGGTTTCAGAACCAAGCGCTTGCTTTCAGGTATCTGCATTCTGTAATCATTTGGAATTTTAGTGGATCCCAAGAAGATTAAGAATACTATGGAAACGCAGTTAAATAATACAAAATGCTAATACCAGGATTTGCCCTTTTATCTGGTTCCTGATCACCAAACCTAAGTAATTAATCAAGCACAAATAGCTTTAGTGCATCTTGTAGGCACAGAAATATCTGAATAAGATATTGTGGACATTATACCATTCTCTTATTGATATCATTATTATGATTATTATTACTCTGTTGTTATGCATGTACACTGAGAGCTTCTATACCAGAGGCAAATTCTTTGCATGTATCATCACATTTGGCCAAATAAACTATTCTATATGTCAAAGACTTGGAAGAGGAGGGATGCATAAAATAGCTTTTATTTTTACATATAAATATCCAAAAGCTTTTAAAAACTTTTAGATATATAACTTCATATTTTTAATTACAAATTTTTTATGGGGAGACCAGTGATGTTCCCTACTAAGATTCATGAACTTTAAACAGATAATGGATAAGTGCCCAACATCTTCAATCAGAAAATCTACAACTTGGGTTTTCAAGGTCATGGAATTGGTTACTTTAAAAAGAAACTCTGAACTCCTGATCAAGACAAAGCAGTGAATTATCATAAGTCTTGGAAGCTGGACTTCTAATTGGCAGCTGACAACTTCTCCCTCATCTATATTTCCAGCATACCTTAAATAAAAAAATGCAGAAGCTATAGCACTGGCTATTTTATTAGCTGCATTTTACTGAAGTTTGTTTTGTTGTTTTTTATTCCCTTAGAGAACCCTATGATATTCTTATAGAACTTTTAACTTCAATGAAATATAGTTTGCAAATCCCTCCTTTACATTAGGAGAACTAAGGCAAGATGGATGTTTTTGTGTTTTATAGCCCCAATCATGTTCCCCTGCCCCACTGTACCTGCTTATGTCAATTTTCCAATGCACAAACATCCTGCCATTTTTGGGGCTCAGAAATGAAGCATTGTGGATAACGCATGCTCTTGAATCAGTTTTTTTCCTGTACTACTGCAGCACGGGTAGGTTCTCTTTACTTTTACTACTGGTTCACAATGGGGCCACTCGTGCATGCTTGCTTTGCACACATGCACGCTCTTCTGCACATGTGCAGAAGTGTTCTGATGACATCGGGGTTGGTGGGCAGAACCTCCTGCTAGTTTACTACCGGTTCTATAGAACCGGTGCGAACCAGAGACAAACCACCACTGTACTTCAGGCAGAAAACAACTAAGAGTCCTTGCCAGCCTTGGATGTTTCTTCTGGTAGTGAGTTACATGATGGTCTCTACCCACATTTTTTTCTGCCTGATCTGCCATTCAGGAGAAAGCCTGGAAATGTGTATATAAAGCAAGAACATTCAAAATATTTTAAATTATGAAGAAACAAAATCAAAAAGGTTATTTTATAATTATTATTTAAATAGCCTTTAATAAGACTATTTTGAGCATATTGAAAATGCAGTTAAATATATTAATTATATTACATTTATACAAAATGAAAATTGAAATGAATTCTATGAGTTGTTGGGAATTAGATAACTGAAGAGTAATATATCTACATGGTGTCAAAACTGTGGAAGGATTGAATAATCCATGACTGGATAAATCTTTCAGAGGGTTCTTTTCCCTACCAAATTTTGTGATCTTTGAACATTTCTAGAACAAAAAATTCCCAAAGCCATTTTGACTTTAAAATACGTAATAAATACACTATCTTGTGTATACTACAAACCACTAGACAGTTCATTTAAATTGCATGGCAGAGTTCAGTGAATTATTTTTTCTCAATTGCCGGTCTATAACTGAACCTTGCAAATTGAATTTGCTCATGAAATGTAAATAATGAAATAGTCTTAGATTTGTTTGTTTAAATGGGACAAGGTGAAAAATGTCAGAAGATTGTCTGTAAACAGTGAATAAGTACAAGTATCTAAAGTGATATAAATAAAATTGTTGCTGTAGAAAATAATTTGGCAAATACCATTAGCAGATAATCTGTAATGTAATTGTAAAAATCAATACCTTCTTTTTAAATAAGTAATAGTGCTTTGGTAAATTTAAATTTAATGCCATATATCAAGATTAAGCCTATGTTGTATATGAAATTGAGCCCCCTTAACAATAGTACAGTGCACTATGAAGTTAACACTTATATAAATTGAAAGGTATGGCTTAATGTGTTTTTGTTTGCAAATCTGGTCAGTGACCGTAATAAAAATATTCATTCATTCATGGCTGTGGAGCATCTCACAGATGAATGTTCATGAGAAAATGCTTGTAGATGAAAGCAATGAAATGTTAAGCAATTTTCTATATTTCACATATTAGTGAGACAAATGGAGAAGATTCATAACTTTCTTTGAATTGTTTTGTGCGTTGTTTTTGCTTGCTTTAAAACAAAATAAGTACAGATGCATTCCAGATTTGTCTGGAAGAGAACTCTACTTTAGGAAAAGTAGTTAATCACCTTGTCACTCTCTTTTCCATTGCAGCATTTATAATATATTAATTCATTTTGTGACATCAAAGTCATGCACATTTTTCAGTTCTTTCCAGGTGTGTCAACAAGGGCAGTGTTCAGGAAATACTGTGTGATGGTGAAGCAATCACTGGTAAAGCAGTAGTGGCCTTTCAGTTGTTTTCGTGAAAAAAAAGTCCCTCAATTATAAGGACAAAAATAACACTAAGGATGAACTATTGGCAATCACTTACAATTTAAAAATAGTTATGAGTGTGTAGATAATAAAGTTGGAAATTCATATTTGTTCATCTCTGAATATTATTTATAAATCCAATGATTTCAAAATTAACTGAGTTCATAAATTAACAAGAACGAAGTAATGTTTTATGGTTGGATTTCATTCATTGAATTAGGTGACTTTAAATAGAGCAATTGGAATTTTAACTTGTTTGAGAATTAATAAACAGCAGAGTTGCCTTTAAAGGCAGTAAGGAGAGAAAATGCACTTCATAGATTTGTAAAGAGTAAGAAATGTAAGGAAAAAGAAATCTTGAAAATATAAAATCTGAATCAGCACAAAATAAAAAAGGAAATAATTCTGTCATTTGCATAGAATATTGTAGAATTATATTGTGGCATAAGACTGTAAAGCAATTAAATTAAATAGCAACTGTGAACAAAGCATGAATAAACTGCCAATATATTCTCCAATAAAAAAGTCATATTTATATTTTTATTCTATTTTTCCTCTAAGGGTTAGCTTAGTCCAGCATATATTGTTTGTCATACCATTTCAACTTCAGAATAACCTGAGAAATAAATTATTCTGAGATATAGTACGATTGATGAGGAAACATTAGAACCTGGAATCTCTCACTTCTAAACAAAACTAATTTCTTTTCATGTTCCTCCAATATTACATTTCATTGGTAATATAACTTGAAAACTCTCTGATAATACAAATTAGACCATATTTTAGGAATCACCAGCCTTTATCATTTTCACACTCTGCCATGTACTAGAGAGTATTATAGAATAAGTCTCAGGAGAGATTGCAGCACAAAATAAAAGAAGGGACGTTGAAGAGAAGTGTATAACTAGACAAAATGAAGGACTGAAAAAATACTATGCCTTAAACTTCTATAAAGAGGTTTAAATTACCATTTACCCTGGAATTACCATTTATCCTGTAATAAAGACCCTCTGACCAAGAACATAATGTTCTCACCATATTAAATGTATGATTCAGCAGTCACTGTCATAATTCCAAGATGTTGCAATAAAATGAGTTGGTTTAAACTGTTATATTCCTAGTATATACACACCCTTAAAATGTATAGATATGAACCACAGTATATGCGTCTTTAAATCTAAGTATTTTGTGTTTTATATAATAAAAATCAAACTAAAAATCAAAGTAGCTGGAAAATAGTTACTGTATACTTCTAATTATTTTGAATAATGAAAAATTGTAATGGAAATGTTATAATCTTGTAAAAATATAAATACATGGCAGGATAAAGGTATCAATTAAGGGATATCCCTTAGTTACCTACCCTGTTTTCCCCAAAATAAGACATCCCCTGATTATAAGCCCAGTCAGGCTTTTGAGCACATGGCAATAAGGCCAAGCGTTTATTTCAGGGTTCCAAAAAATATAAGACAGGGTCTTATTTTTAGGGAAACACTGTATTTAAATCATTTTTAACAAATAGCATCCAGATATAGTATAAATTATTTGACGTATACTAGGCATTTTTAAAAGCAAATTTCTAAACCCTGTAAAACCTAAGATACAAGGCAAGATATTCAGGACCATTTGTAATATATATGTACGTAGAATACATATACAAGGTAACGGAGGAGGATCTCTTTGGTTGTTTGCCAGTTTTTCACTTTAATTTTCAAACTATGTATAGAATATGCCAAACTTAAATGCATTCATGATTGGATAGTAAGCAGCATATTAAAGCCATAACATAACCTAGCAAAAATAAGATAAGGTTTTTCTACTCAGAGGGAAGAAAAAAGTGATGGATAGGTGAATACTGTTGATTTCAAATGCACCCACATTTTTTAAGCAAGTAATTGTAATAAACTCTTCTTCTCCAATACCATTCCTGCAGTGAGGGCCTTTGCTTTGGAAATAAATAAATACATCTTTCACTTTAAATTCAACAGCTATGTGATGTTCTTTGTGCTTCAGCTCAGGATTGCTAGACAATATTTTAAAGTTTTGTATGGAATAAATGTTGGCTGATATAGAGATGGGAATGTTGGCTGATATACAGAGGGGTGGACCCAGCCCCTGATCAGCTGCGAGTTTTCTTCAACTGGCTGGGAAATTGGAGCAGAATTTGCTTCTTTCTAATATGGAATATGGGAACTGCTGAAATAATCTCTAGCTCTTAAACTCTTAAAATGTATGAAGTTGTGACTGCTCTATATACTGTGAATGAAACTTTAGAGCAGGGGTGTCAAACTTAAGGCCTGTGGGCCGAATCCAGCCCATGGGGTGCTTACATCTGGCCCTTTGCTGGAAACAGCAAAGGACAGGCCCTCAATGCTTCTGCCAGCGAAAACAGAGCTCAGGAGGGCTGCACAGGCCCCCAAGCTCTGTTTTCAATGGTAGAGGGCTGCAGAAGACAGTTGCAGCTCAAAATTGGGTCCGGAGGCGATACGTGGCCCCATCGGGCTCCATTTTCACTGAAAAAGGGCTAGCAATACAAACTAAAAAACAAAACAAAAATAGAAATGTTTTCTCTTTTGTTTTTAAGCATGCAAGAAGGAACAGGAAAGGAGAAAGGGAAAGAGAAAAGACAAAGAAAGAAGCAAAGATGAGAAGAGCAAGGAAGGAAAAATATGGAAAGAGGGGAAGGAAGAAAAAAGAAAGGAGGGAAGGAAAAAGAAGAAGAGGAAGGAAGGAAGGAAGGAAGGAAGGAAGGAAGGAAGGAAGGAAGGAGGAAGATTATAATGAGAGTGAGGGAAGATCTGAGGGGAATCCTGTCTTAGCACTTGGCCACCACAGGTGCCCCCGATACGAGTGATATTGAGCTGGCCAAGGGCACCCCACCCATGGTCACCCCACCCACGCCCACCATGCCTCCCAAGGTGAAACACATCCCTGATGCAGCCCTCAATGAAATCAAGTTTGACACCCCTGCTTTAGAGAGTATATTGGATAATACTCTCTAAAGCAGTGGTGAGTAATGCTTGCTGTGTTTACTTCCTTTTGGATTGATTGAATGACATGACAATCAAGAACATATTGATTGAATCAGAACTGAGAAAATATGCAATATTCTTCTTTTTTCTGCATTAATTCTGTTAAATTTTCCAGACCTCATTAATATTATGCACCCTCCAAATAATATGAAATATAATTCTGACCAATAAATAAGATCATTTCTTCTGCACAGTTTTAAATAGCTTCAGAAAACAAAATAGTTTGTTCATACTTAATTATAACCAAATACTCTAAGCTAGACCAGTGTAGCAGTTGGTTGGCTGATCTTTCTACCTACACTCTTTGCTGTCTCATTTGGGTCCAAACCTATACTGTGACAGTTGTTTTAGCTTTCCTCTCCTCAAATTTCTCTTTTGATGCAATGTCATGTTGCCAATTTTTCTTGTCTTAGCACTTTAGGCTTTTCATGAAGGCATATTTTATTAGTTCCTTGGGTATATAACCCAAGGAAGGTTATATACTAGGTTATATACTTGGGTATATAACCTAGTACGTGGGATAAGATCTATTGTTGGTTCCATTCACAAAGGTGTTAACCTTTCATCTCTTGTTTTTTGTATATTGGTTGCAATTTTGAAGATTTGATTGACTTTGACTTTTTAATCAGACTGAAGTAATAAGCTAAAAAAATTGTTCCAGTGAATGACTGTAGTTAATTTTATGATGATCTAACTATCCTTAACTATGTGTGCAAAATAAATAAATGTCTTTAGCTACAGTATTTTTTCCAACATAGCTATATTTGTATATGTTGTTACAATGGTGATCAGCAGCACCAAGTGGTTCTATTAGGGTCCAGAGGCAATAATCATGCCTAGGGACTGCAGGCAAAGCAACAAATGTTTATTTGCTACAAGATTTAAAACACAGACAGAAGCATAAGGGAAATATTACCCAAATCTATATGTATTCTACTACCAGAACCTCCTGCAAGACAATGGAAGACACCCCCAGACAGTCCAATGGAGCATACATTTTGCAAAAATGTACATACAAGTCCTCAAAGTTATAATCTGTCATTTATATTTTAAATTTCACTTACTTTTAACATTAAGTTTGTCCTTGGGCAAAGGGCCAGGGACATTCTTATCTAGATATGCTTGGGTCTTTGTAGGTGTCCTATTAGAAAGTTAACTAGGTAGAAGATCCGTTTACATAGATTTGTGTATCCAAATACAAATAGATAAAGCAGGAAGCACAGTAAATTGTTTTATGTGAGTTAAAAAATATGACAGCCCACTGTTTGTTTCTTTTACATTGCCAATATATATGTGGAGATATGCAGCTGTTGAGAGACTATGTATTTAGTATTGCCAGTATAATTGAAGCTTAGGGGTTGAGCTGTGGAGTCCTTGGTGTTCTCTGAGCTTGTTTGCTTGCAGACACTTCATTACCCAATTAGGTAATATCATCAGCAGCACTGATGATGTTATTTAGTCAGTTAATGAAATGTCTGGAAGCAAAGTAGCCAAGCTCAAAGAGCACTAAGTATCAGGACAGATAAGGAGATTTTTGAATAAGGACATTCACTTCATTGGTCCGACTCTGCTGGGAGGAAGAAACCATCTATTTCATATCTTTTAATTGTCATGAAAACATCTAAAAAAGTAATGCTGAGAGTAATTAATGATTGTGTTTCAATTAATATTTCATTTTAAGGATTCTCAGTTAATGGTAACTAGTATTTTAATGTTTATTTCACAAATGATTTTTTTTTCAATTATATTAAATAGCAAACAAAACAATTTATCTTCTGGATATATGTGGAATTTAATTGAATATCATCCTTTATAGAATGTTTCAAAAGTTTTAATACATTTATATTAGTCAAGAGGATTATACTGAATCCTGAAAAAGAATTTATTGTGCCATAGATCAAAGACTAGCTTAAAAAAATGTGTAACCTATCAATTTTTGAAAAGGCTGAGTTTTTTTTCTACACTAATAAAAATGATACGGTAGGTTTTCCTTTGATATAGATTGTATTTAATATTTTCCAATAACAATTTTATGTATGATATAAGATATTTATTTATTTTCCATGTTTATACATTTTATAAGTAACTTAAGGTGGATGTCTCTGGAGATTCTCAGTCATCCAGGTCATGGTTATCCCAAAGGTGCTTTTTCAAGAGGCAACTGGACTTTCTGATTTTTCTTTGAATATGTTTCCCTTCTCACCAAGAAGCTTCTTCAGCTCTCAGAGCTTCAGTTCAGTATTAACCATTTTTTGTTTGTTTACTATAGTGTTTTTTTATTACAGCATTAGACATAGAATGACCACAAGATTCTCTTGCAAAAATGGCACTCTTCAGTTCAGCTGACTAATTTAACTTCCTTTAACCTTCTCTCATCTTCCTCTCCAGCTCTCTTCTCTCTCGTTTTACTTCTTTTGTCCTCAATATACTCTTGCCTTTAACTCAAGAATTCATTTCTGTTGAGATAATAAAGGCAATCTTTTTTCATCAAGGTCTACTTTTTCCACTTAAAAGAAAATCTTGCAAGGATAATGATTCAATTTGGTCATTACTTAAGTCTATTTAAAAACAGTGAAGAAGCAAAATTTCTAGTTTGCACAATTTGCACTTACTTAAAGTGTTTGAAGAGATGAAATGGCAATATGCAGTTAAATGTTTCTCATCAGGCCCTTATTCTGCCATTCTTTGTATTTTCTATTTATTTTCTTTAAGAATCCATGGCTGTTAGCTTGGGTTTCTAAATGTATCTTAAAAGGCTGAATCAGTACATTATTTGCCCTAGAATATATTAAATTGTGGAACACAGTTTAAAGTGGTGCTAAAGCATGCACACACACACACATACATATCAGAATGAATAAAGACTTGCAACAAAAGTCAATAATAATAATAATAATAATAATAATAATAATAATAATAATAAAAGTTTCTTTCAACATATAAATAACAAGAAAAAAGTCAAGGAAACAGTCGGTCCACTAAAGAGAGAAGATAGCAAGGAAGTAACAGGCAGTAGAGATAAAGGAGAGCTGTTCAACACAGTCTTTGCATCAGTCTTCACACAAAAACCAACTTACCAAAAATCTTGGAGCTCTGGGGAACTACCAGAGGATTGGAAAAGAACTGATGTGGTTCCCATCTTCAAATTTTTTAAAAAAAAATGGAAAAAAAAAAACCCAGGAAACTACAAACCAACTAGCCTAACATTAATACCTGGGAAAATACTGAAAGAAATAATCAAAAAACAGATCTGTGAACATATCCTATAGAAACAAATAAAGTTATAACTAGTAGCCAGCATGGGTTTGTTAAAAACAGATCATGCCAAACCAATCTTATTTCATTGTTTGACAAACTGACTAAATTAGTAGACCAGCAAAATGCTGTGGCCATAGTATATTTAGACTTCAGCAAGGCATTTGACAAAGTAGACCACAACCTACTTCTTGGTAACTTAGAAAAATGTGGGATTTGTAAGTGGCTGACAAACCATACTCAAAGCGTAGTCCTTAATGTTACTACATGGGGGGAGGTACAAGGTTCTGTCTTAGGCCCGGTCATCTTCAAAAACTTTATAAATGACTTAGATGAGGGAATAGAAGGGGAACTCATAAAATTTGCAGATGACACTAAGCTGGCAGGAATAGCCAACACCCCAGAAGATAAGCTCAGGATCCAAAAAGATCTTAACAGGCTTGAACAATGGGTCTATCCAACAAAATCAAATTTAATGTGGACAAAAGCAAGTTTTTACACCTGGGCAGGAAAAACCAAAGGTACAAGTATAATTAGGTGAAACCTGGCTCAAAAACAGTAATTGTGAGAAGGATCTTGGAGTCTTAGCAAACAATCACTTAAATATGAGTCATTAGTGTGCGGCAGCAGCCAAAAAGCTAATACAATCCTTGGTTGTATAACTAAGGGATAGAATCAAAATCACATGAAGTATTAGTGCCACTTTATAAAGCCTTAGTAAGACCACACCTGGAATACTGCATCCAGTTTTGGCCACCACATTACAAAAAAGATGTTGAAACTTTGGAAAAAGAGCAAAGAGGATGATTAAAGGCCTGAAGTCTAAAACATATGAAAAATGGTTCCAGGATTTGGGTTTGGCTAGACTAGAGAAAAGAAGAATTAGAGGGGGCATGATAGCAGTAATCCAGTGTTTGAGAGGCTGCCACAAAGAGGAGGGGTCTATTTATTTTACAAAGCACCAGAGGGCAGGACAAGAAACAATGGATGGAAACTAATCAAGAAGAGAAGCAACCTGGAATTGAGGAGAAACTTCCTAACAGTGAGGACAATTAACTAATGGAACAGCTTGCCTTCAGACATTGTGGGTGCTTCATCACTGGAGGTTTTTAAGAAGAGACTGGACAGTCATTTGTCTGAAATGGTAGAGGATCTCCTGCAGGGGGCTGGACTAGAAAATATCCAAGCTCTAGTCTGATTCTAACATGGCAAAGCATATTGGCACTCTATGCTGTAATTGTTAACATACAATTTACTGGATTGAAACATGGTTTTCTGAATCATACCTTATGCTAAGTCTTAATTTATGGTTTACAAACCACAATTGCTGGGTTCATACCAGGGGTGAAATGCTACCAATTCGGGCTGGTTCACCTGAACCGGTAGTAAAAAATGCTACCGGTTTGCCAGGACCAGTAGTAAAAAAATGCTTAAAAAAGTAAAAAAAAAAAATTCCAACAATTGTGCAGCACAGCTGATTGTCACACAGCTGATCGTTGGAACTTTTTTTAAAAAATCAACATTTTTTTAGTACCAGTTCACTAGAAACGGTAGTAAAAAAATGCTTTAAAAATAATTTTAAAAGTTCCGAAGATCAGCTGTGCGACTATCAGCTGTGCTGCACAAGTTATATTCGCTAGAAAGCAGGATTACTTTCTAGCGAATGTAAATCGCACAGCACAGATATTCCCCCCTTGCTCTACTTATCTTTGCAGACTCAGAAAAGGCTTGTTAGTGCCTGCAGTGTGCATGCATGCAGAATGTGCATGCACATGCGAAGCAAACTAGTAGTAGTCTTAAGAGCATTTTACCCCTGGTTCATACATCTTAAAACAGACGTTCTCAAATTTTCTAGTAGAACGATCCTCGAAAATGGTAAATTTCTGCAATCCCCTACACAAATAAATTTAAGAACAAATCAAGAAATAAATTGCTGCAATTGGTGGGTAGTTTCAACAGATCTGTTTATGTATTATTCAAAATTCTGAGCTTGCTGTCTATTGACCTCGGCAAACCTGCAAAGGACTTGCTGAGATAAAGGAGGGTGAGTTTTTATAGTTCCGCTTTGCCAGTGAAAAAAGAAAGCCTCGAGGTCCAGAGTCACCATTATACCTTCCTTCAACTGAAATCAAACCATATTTCAGCGTAATATGATATGTTATCAGGTATTCATATCTGCTAGATACATATATGCATATGTATGTGCATATATGTGCATATGTATGTGCATACATTTTATGGCAATATTTTTTAACCACATCAACCATAAAATTTGTGGACTTCAACTCCCTGAATTCTACAGCCAGAAGGGTGGGAATTGAAGTTCATACATCCTAAAGTTGCTGAAGTTGAGAAAAACTGTTCTATAATCAATAAATATGCCTCCAGCTACTAGATGTACAAAAATGAAGCTTAATGGAATATATCCGCTGCATATTATATACTAACATGCCAGATGTATTTGATATTTTTTTCTTTATTTCAGATATACTTGAATGTTCTTTGCTACTTCTAAGATATGGTTAAATTATATCTTGACACCCATTATATACTTCAAATACAAATGATTTTTTAGATGCAATAAGCTTTTATATAATAAAAAAGAGAAAAAAAACCACTTATATTTTTCAAATGCTAATTTTCCAGAAACATTTGCTAAGTCAAACCTGCTTTGCATCTCCCTTGTAAATGGATGTCTGGTACACTCTATATGTCTACGATGTAGTCTAAGAGTTTCATTACAGAGAAGCAGGTGTTATTTTGTTTGTTTCAGCAAAATTGCAGCAACTTTAGCAATGATATACATATTACATTGGAGTATGAACAGGTGCATGGCCTCCTAATGTTATGGATATTATTAGGATGTATATTTGCATATTAACATTTATGTCTCAATTATGCAGGTTAGTGTCACTTGTGAGCAGCTGTTTCAGGATAGAAAACTTCTGGTAAATTAGAAGAAGGGTTTCAAAGGGTGTTAAAAGATGGCAACTTCTTGTAGGGCTTTTTTTCCCCCAGGAAAACTTGAAACTTCATTTCTGAGCCAAACTTATACAGAGTTTTGCATCTGTTACTTTGTATAAGCTCCTTATTTATCCTTAAAGAGAGGGGTTAGTGCTTAAATTCTGGTGAAACTTTCCACTTATGAAGAAGGAAACTCTGCTGATGATGCCAATCAAGTTACTATATAATATTGAAAATGTTAGATTCCTAAGATCTAATATTTAGTTTATATAAAGGGATTATCTCTAAATAGGGTTTTCCCCTTTTCCTAAGCATATGTAGATTTGTATTTATTTCTCTGATAAACTGTCATTAGGGCAACAAACCATCTAGTGGTATAATTTGTATATCATTTTTATTTTATGCGCATGCCAACAAACTATCTAATTTTCTAGTTGTCAAATCTCCTTACCTGTGGATTTGGAAACAGTTCTATTTTTTCTACATAAAGAATTCTATTTGGCCTGGATTTACCATCCACAGAGAAACTTCCCAAAAATTGAAAGTATGTTGGTTTACACTTCTCTAATGTATTACCTATTATGCAAATTCTAAAAACTACTCAAGTTGAGTGAACATTTCTCTCAATGATCTTCCGTCCTTAAGACATCAGTTCTTTGGACTGGTTTTCTATGTTTACATATACACTGCTCAAAAAAATAAAGGGAACACAAGCAGAAGACATCCGAGATCTGAATGAATGAAATAGCCTTATTAAATACTTTGTTTGTTACATACAGTAGTTTTGTGTTCCCTTTAGTTGTTTGAGCAGTGTATAAACTACTGTATGTAAAGAATAAAGTATTTAATAGGGCTATTTCATTCATTCAGATCTTGGATGTCTTCTGCTTGTGTTCCCTTTATTTTTTTGAGCAGTATATTTTAACATCTACTCAATTATTTTAACACTCCAGAGGAAAGGCCCAGTTTATTAATTCAAATGAGATTAAAAACTATCAACACAATAGCCAGTTTATCAAGCCCTTTAGTCTTCTTCTGCTTTTTTAGGGGAATAAATTTTTAATGTTAAAAATTATTTTTCATAGAAAGATTACTAATATAGTAAATATAACATCAGTCCCCATGAAAGCATTGCAACCAAGCTAATTAGTATTTTGTACTGGGTTTAGAAAACATAGGGGAGCATAAGTAGAAGAACATCCCATTTTACTTGTTGAGTATTACTTTTAGATAAGCACTGGGTTGCAATTGAAAATATATGCGTACAGCACAATGACCTAGATATCAGAATATTGTTACAGTCTGCAAGATCTGAATCAAGTCAGAATAGGATATTGCTCAGAACAGTGGTGGGTTGCTACCGGTTCACCCTGGATTGGGCAAACCAGTAGCAGCAGTGGCGGGAAGCTTCGTCCACCCGCCTGAACGTCTCTGCGTATGTTCAGAAGCGTTGCATATGAGCGCCCACAAACGAACTGGTAGCGATGGAATTTGGATTCCACTACTGGCTTAGAACCATAGAACAATAAAAAACAACCATGGAAAAACAGGCTGCTTAGATATAATGCTGGTATCCCTACTGCTTTCCTCCCTTCCCATTTGAGCTTTTTTCCCAGTGTTAGACCTGCAGTTTTACAAAAATATGTGCAACATTGACACAGATATGGGAGCCTCAAAAACAGCCAAATAATATACCTTTTCTTGAAAGGTAGTGGATGTTTCAGGAGAAAATAAAGTTTAGAGGCACAGCAGAGAAAAGCAGAATGTGAAAAAGTGCAAGTGCTGTACATCTTGGGCATTAACAGAGAAAATAAAAGCAGAAGAAATCCCAGAATAGAATTAAAACAGAAGGCAGAATTGTGAGAAGAAAACATTTGTGTGTAATACTATAGAACAGGGGTGTCAAACTCATGTCGTCATGGTAGCATCACATGATGTATTGGGACTTTTTCCCCCTTCGTTAAAACAGGCATGGGTTTTAGGCACATGATGCATCTGGCCAGAGGGGAGCTTCTGCTGGTTCAGACCGGTTCGCCTGAACCAATTGTTCCAATTCTGCACTGTTCAGAGAAGCCCATGGTGACTCCAGGTGGCTTAAAGAATGAAAACCTCAAATACAAATCCAGTAAACGCTTACATACACACATATCTGTTGAATAGCAATCAAACAAAATATAAGAGAGAGAAAATAGAATGCACTCATATATCCCTTTTTTATCTTGCTTTTTTCAAAAATATTTCACAATCCTTAGATCAAGATTTTAAAAACTATCTGTCTGGGCTCCAGTGTTTAAGTGTCTGTTCCAGGTCAATATAACTGGGTAAAAAAATCTGGCAGCTCTATTTTTAAAGAAATGCATGATTTAATTCTTATTTCCCAAAAGGCTGCTGCTGAGTCAACCAAAACCCTGAAGGAAAATTAGACTCATACAGAAAGTGGTTATTGTCTAAATACTAAGTTTTATTTTATTTTTGCCAAAGTTAGATAGGAAACCTACACCTCTAACAAATTCTTTTTAAGTTATATTTTAATCATACGGGTTTTTTTAATTATTTATTTTTGCCATTTCATGTATGTATTTTATACATACACAATTCACAAATCAATCTTTAATCTTAAAACAATAAAAGTGAAAAGTGACAATCTCAAGCTAAAAATACAAATTAAGAAAAAAGAGAAGAAAATAATTCACTTTTCTATTTTATACTTATCCATAGTTCTTGTTAGTTGTGAAGTCATGTCCAACCCATCATGACCACATGGACAACTTTCCTCCAGGCCTTCCTGTCCTCTACCATCTCTAGAGTCCATTTAAGTTCATGCCTACTGCTTCAGTGACTCCATCCAGCCACCTCATTCTCTGTTGTCCTGTTCTTCTTTTGCCCTCAATCATTCCCAGAATTAGGCTCTTCTCCAGTGAGTCCTTCCTTCTCATTAGGTGGCCAAAGTATTTGAATTTCATCTTCAGGATCTGGTCTTCTATAGAGCAGTCAGGGTTGAACTCCTCTAGGACTGATTGGTTTGATCGTCTTGCAGTCCAAGGGGCTCGCGGGAATCTTCTCCAGCACTCCATAATTACTGGGTTGCTAATGAATTTACTTCTGTTATATATATATATATATATATATATATACCTGATTTTTATTTAGTTTCAATTTTCACAAGTTTGGGTTTACAATGTTTATGTCTTAATCTCTTTTCCCCGCCCCTTTCTGTCATTTGTGTCTGCGTCTGTGTGAGTTGTTTCACTGTATTTTGCCAGTCTTCTTTTCCCCTGTTAATATTGCTGCCTAAGATCTTCACTGTAAAATTCAGAAACTTAACCCAGAAGTTATTCACTCCTGGTGATTAATACTTTTAGTTTGCATCATAGAGCGGAAAGGGCTGGAAGGGATAAAAAACAAATTTGTTCAACCTCACTGCTACAATGCAGGATCATTCATAAATTGGCTTTCCATAGATATTTCACTGTAATTCTGAATGTCAATGGGGTTTACAAATGCCACTGCTTGACATGCATTATATTTTAGTCATTAGACAAATAATTTTAATAACCAGCTCCTTTGCCTCTTCTACGATTGCAAACCTTCATATGACTTTCCTTGAGTTTTAGGCTCCCAATAAGATTATATCCTATCTTCTGTTGTATCTCTGCTACGGTCCTTGCTGCATGAAATTCCAATGGCAACTGAAGATATGAAGTATAATACAGCATGTTTTTTTTAAAAAAAAATACTTGAAGTCTTGAATGTGACTTCAGTGATGAGATTACACTGCAGAACAACATAGTTTTCTGGAAGGTAGAGAAGATTTATGCAAAGTTGCACATCCTTTCCAAAGTAAATTATAAAATTAATAATACTTTGCATTTCTGTTTGCTATTCCAAGTTATTATATTTGTTCCTTATTTCTATTTCATGTGCTGCTGAAATGGATAGCTAATATATTATGAAAGGCCATTTCATATGACATTTCAATGGTACTATGTACTATGGCTTCTTGCATAACTATGTTTAGATGAGATTTGTGGAATGCCTAGATCCAGGTCTTTAATCATTTTGGTGTAGTTGCCATGGGAGTATGGAGCAGGGATCTATAAGATTTTTGAAACAGAGAACCATGCTCAATCTTTAAATGTCCTGCCACTGATTATTTTTTATATATATTTAGGAACTGATACCTTCTTCTCATTTAAAATTACAATTTGACAATATTGAATTGAATTGTAATGTATGCTACCCAAGGTTACAACTGTTTGTAGTTTGCCCCCCAGTTTGCCCCCCAATGGGCATGATATAAATTTGATAAATAAATTTTTGAAGAAGCTCTGAAGACATTCAGTTTGTGCACCCCAATTGGTATAAAGAGTTTCTAATAACTTTTTTTTAAAATATCAGGGAATCTCTGTTACTGTCTCATAAGATGTACATTGGTCTTAACGAAATTTGTAATGTTGAAAGAACTCTAAAAGACAGAAAAAACATTATATTTATAAGCCCCCACAAAAATAAATTATACTGTGTTACCATGTTTCCCCAAAAATATGGCCTACCTCAAAAATAAGCCTTATCCTGATTTTTGGAGATGGGAGTAATATAAGCCCTATCCCAAAAATATTCTAGTGAACGGATGTGACCAAAACAGGAGGCAGCCCTTCCCTTCCCTGGTCACCTCATGGAGGCTTGGCCCCTTAATCACAGCCCGCAGATCAGCTGAGCCAGCAAGGGGCAAGAGCTGCCTTTCATTCTGTCTCTCTGCAGAGGCCTCCCAGTGCAACACTCTGCTGCAGATTTGGAGCAAACCTCCACCTTCCCTGCACAGGATTGAAAAGCTGAAGGCTTTGGAGGGAGCATTTTTGGGATATGCATCTGTGCAGAGCTCCCCAAGGATAGAATAATTGGCAGGGAAATGGTGGGGGTGGATTTTCCTACTGATCAAAGCAAGGTGAAGCCTCCAGCCTTGCAATCATCCTCAGGGAAGGCAGAGATATGCTCTAAAGCTGCAGCAGAGCCATATTTTTTGGTGAGGGGGTGGTGTCAAAAGAAAATAAGACCCTGTCTTATTTTCAGGGAAACATGGTAGTTTAGCATAATTGATATTGAAAATATATGTAGTATTTGAAGCATTTATTATACTTCCTTTCTGCTCCAGATGGTCAGTTATATAACAATCCTCCATTCCCCCCCGCATAACACCCTTGTGAGGTATATTGGTCGGAGAGCATTTTGGTCCAAAGATAGCTAGTAAGTTTCTACAGCTGAAGATGGATTTGAACTTGGATTACCTAGGCCAGTGTTGTCAAACTCCTGGCCCGTGGGCTAGATGCATCATGTGCTGGCCACACCCATGCCCATTTTAGCGAAGGGAAAAAAGTCCTGATACATCCTGATACGTTACTGTGATGACATGAGTTTGACACCCCTGACATAGACCCTAAATCTGTGATGGCGAACCTATGGCACGGGTGCCACAGGTGGCACACGGAACCATATCTGTGGGCACGTGAGTGTTGCCGTAGCTCAGCTCCAGCGCACATGTGTGCACCGGCCAGTTGATTTTTGGGCCTTCCAGTCCCACCGGAAGTTGGGAAATGGGCTGTTTCCAGCCTCCAGAGGACCTCTGGGGGGGAGGGGGAAGGCTGTTTTCACCCTCCCCAGGCTCCTAGAAAGCATCTAGAGCCTGGGGAGGGTGAAAAACGGGCCTACCGTGCCATCATGTGATAAAACCAGGGGGCACAATTATAGGTGTGGGCACGCACGTTGGCAACCTCCCCATGCTCCCCCCGCTTTTGGCACACGATGGCAAAAAGGTTAGCCAACACTGCCCTAAAACAATAATTTAATCACTAGACCACATACAAATTATATTCTCACCTCCCTTAAAAGTACCAATCTGTATCGATTTTCTAGTTTTGTGTATATTTTCTGGATGTAGATCTGATGCTTAGACTTCTGTAACTTATATGTTGTACAATATTTTATGTTATCTCAGTACAATATTATAGTAAAATGAACTGTATAATTCTCAGAATTTAGTAACTTTCTTTTTGCATAGTTTATAGATCATTCCTAGATGCACCCAGTCAAATATAGGTTTCACTGAAGTTATTGAGAGTAATGTTAAAGAAGAAAATATGAATTTACAAAGCCTAGTGAATAGCAGGGAAGTCAATTGGGTGAGCCATACATTTCAGGGGATTAAAGCAAAACTCATCACTGGAGAGTCCAAGGGGAAAATTATCTGATGTCCCTACTTGAAGCTGAGCATGCTTTTACATGGAGAGGGAAAGAGATAATAATGGGCAAGCTGTGACATTTAAGAGATGAGACAATTCAATGCTACAAAGTTAATGAGGGAAAAAATTATCCAGTTGAACTTTTGCACTTTAATTACCATGTTTGACCTTTTCTTTTCTGGTTCTTTTTTTCTTCTTTTTCGTTCTCTTTGATTCCTTTGTTTCTCTGCATTTCTTCACTTTTCAAAAACTTATTAACTCAGTATTCTTTTTGAGGTATCCATTTTCTATTTCCTCTCAGGGAAGGAGATGCCTCTGGTTTCTAGTTATTAAGAATACTTACCTAGCGTAGGACATGATAGTATACCAAGTATTTGTATTTTTAAATAGAATTTGGCTTTTCTTAAAAGAAAAGAATGCTTTTTTTTGTTCACTTTCTATAGTATGGTTCTAAAAATAAGGTCTGTGTATATGGGGTAGGATTCAGACATAGTCATACTTAAGGAAGAGCAACTGTATCAGTGGGATGGGTGGCATAATAAATAAGTAAATAGATAGATAAATAGATAGATAGATAGATAGATAGATAGATAGATAGATAGATAGATAGATAGATAGATACATACATACATACATACATACATTAGTGTTTTATTTCAAATCACCAGTATTAACCTTGACTAATCTAAGCTCCATTTATTCCAGTAAGCCTAGAATCATTGAATCATAAAACTGAAAGGGACTATCATGTCCAATTGTCTGCTTAGTGCAGGGATACAAATTAAAGTATTCCCAGTAAATGCCTGCCTAATATCATATTTAAATATTGGTGTTTTTTTTAAAAAAAACAAACAAACTTGATTTATTGAGTAATCATATGTGATTGTATTTTACATAGCACTGGACTATAATGCATGGAGTTCAAAGTCCCCAAAAACGTTAGCAATTTCCATGCAGCCTCTTCTAGGTGGAACCATTCAGCATTTATTAAATCTATCAAGCTTTCACAAAGCAGCTTGCTCAAGGACAGAATTGTTGCCTTTTTGAAATCCCATCACCTTCTGTTCACTCTATTATTCAAAATCTGCAGAATGATCTGAATGATCTATAAATAATTGCACTTATCTCATCTTTGCTTATTTGTGCTTTAGAGTTTAGCCTTCCACAGTTATTTTTTTCTCTCCTAGAAGATTTAGGATTTAGGATTTAGGAGTACTCTTAGGAGTATTCATCTCAAACGATCTAAGCCCCAGAGCTCACTGTAACAGCATTGCCAAAAAGGCACTAAGAGTCGTTAACTTAATTTTGTGAAGTTTCTTCTCCGGTAATATTGTATTGCTAACTAAGGAATACAAAACCTTTGCCAGACCAATTCTTGAATACAGCTCATCTGCCTGGAACCCACACTGTATTTCGGACATTAACATGATTGAGTGGGTTCAGAGGTATTTTATGAGACGAGTACACCACTCCTCTACTCACAATAGAATTCCCTATGCCACAGTCTAAATCTTTTATTTTATTATGTAAATTTTTATAGAAGGCCCGTTGGTTTTCATTTGGTGCATAAATCGTGGTCAGTAATATTGTTTTTGACTCTGTTTGTATTTCGATCATTAGAACTCTTCCCTCTTCGTCTTGATATACTTGTTTTGTTTTTAAGTGCTTCTTGATGTAAACCGCAATACCTCTTTTTTTTTGGTCTGATAGTGAAGTATAAAGATTTCCTAGTCTTCTATTTTCTAGCAGTTTTTGGTGTGTTTTTTTAATGTGGACTTCCTGTAGACTGATTATATCCATCTCCAATTTATGTAGTTTGGCAAATGTCCGGGTTCTCTTGGTTGGGGCATTTAATCCATTTATATTAATCGAAATTATTTTTATTTCCTGTTCCATCTTCCTCCTTATTTGGTAATTGCCTTTTGTTTACTTGTGTTTCTTGTTACCATTTGCGTTTTTCCCCTCGCTCCTTCTCTCTCCATTTCTTTCCTTTCCTGTTTCTTCTTTTCCCCTTGGTCATCTTCCATTTCTTCTATAGAGTTTTCATCTTGGCTCCTGTTCTCTGGTTCCTCTCTGGCTTCTTGGTCTTCTTCCATAATAAAATATTGATCAAAAAAACTCCTGGGCTCCTTCTAAGTTATCTATCTTTACTTTCTTATTTTGCCACGAAATCAAAATACCATTACTTTATGCTTGTTCAATTGTGTTGTAAGGAAGCTATAGTTTTTTCTCTGATCTCTCATGCATCTCGGGATTTGCCTCAAAGTTATTATTTCCTTCCCTTTATAGTAAATCACCTCTTCTCTCATTTTCTTATATATTTCCTCTTTTGTTGTTGTTGTTGTTGTTTTTTGTAAATCGGACATGCACTTCCTTCGGGAGCTTGTTCCTTCGTGCATAATTAGTATGAACCCTGTAAATTTCGTCAATATCTCTTCTTATATCGTTTTTGTCTCTCCGTAATGTTTCCGCAAAAATCTCTGTCATAATCTCTCCTAAGTCTTCCTCCTTGGTTTCTGTGATGTTCTGGAACCTTAAGTAAAACGATGCAGTATACTTTCTACTCTAATCCACATCTATCCTGGTCTAGGATAGATATGACAACGGACCTTAGGAAAGATTTAGACGAAATTGAAATATCCACGAATATATGGGCAGACCATAGTCCGTTAAAAATAACTTGGAAAGGACATCGAATAAAAAAAAGGTGGATGATGAACACTGAAATCTTAAAAGATAAGGATTATATACAAACAATAGAAAAAGAAATGAAAATTTTCTTCGAAATTAATAAAAAAGAGCAAACTTCCACCCAAAACCTCTGGGATACTGCGAAAGCTTACATAAGAGGGCTGACAATAGCGTATGTAGCGAAGAAAAACAAAGAACAATGGCAAAGAAGAGAGAAATGTCTAAAAGAACTTAAGGAATACGAACACGAGTTACAGAAGGAACCCCAAAATAAAAGAATCAAAAAAAAATAAATTTGATAAAACACAAAATAAATTTGAATACACAGATAGAAATAGCCAGGAAAATTAAACTAGTGAAACAAAATTACTTCGAACATGCCAACAAGACAGGGCGATGGCTGGCATACAGATTGAAAAAAGAAAAAGAAAAATGGACCATACACCAACTTAAAGACAATACTGGTGAGATACAATATAGAAATAAAGATAAAAAGGATATAGCAAGAGCATTCTTTCAAAAATTATATGAACAAGAGGAACCCCCAGAAGAAGATATTAGACAATACCTAAGGGAAGCCAAAATCAAAGAATTAGAAGAGACGCACAGAGACGCTTTGGACAGACCAATTACAATGATGGAACTTACTGAGGTGAAGAAAAAACAAAAAATAAATAAGACCCCGGGACCTGATGGAATACCAGTGGAGTTCTATAAAAATTGTCAACAATCGGTGGATGAAACCCTGCTTGAAGTATTTAATGATGCAATTATGGAAGCCAAAATTCCAAATTCCTGGACAGAGGCTATTATTACATTAATACCCAAAAAAGAAACAGATCATGCAGATATCCAAAATTATAGACCAATATCTTTGTTGAATGTGGACTATAAATTGTTTACATCAATTATCACAGAAAGAATCAAGAAAATAATTGAAGATTACATACACCCGGATCAAAATGGTTTCATTCCAAGGACACAACTAAAAAATAACATTAGGCTAATAATTGATGTACTTGAATATTATGAAATGAATGTAGACAAACAATCAGCCTTAATTTTCTTAGACGCACAAAAGGCATTCGATAATCTTAATTGGAAATTCCTCACCCTACAATTGGAAGCTATGAAATTCGGAGAAAAATTTATAAAGATGATAAAAAGAATTTATTTGGTACAGACAGCGAGAATAACAATTAACGGCGACTTAACAGAAAAATTTCCAATATCAAAAGGGGTGAGACAAGGCTGCCCCCTATCACCCCTATTATTCATACTGGCCTTGGAAACCCTCTTAAAGGAAGTCAGACGAGACAACGAAATAATAGGTCTAAAAGCCAAACGAGAAATATACAAACTCCAAGCCTTCGCCGATGATATCGTATTCATTATAGAACAACCAACTATATCTGGCGTCAAGTTGCTAAACAGAATAGAGAAATATGGGAAAGTAGCCGGTCTCAAAATCAACAAACAAAAAACAAAGATATTAACAAAGAATCTCACCAATCAACAAGAAAAACAATTAGAAGATAAATTAGGCATACAAACTACGAAGAAAGTAAAATACCTAGGAATATAGCTGACTAATAAAAGCTCTTCAATAAGAGAAGATAATTATGATAAATTAACAAAACAAATTAAAAAAGACCTAGGAATTTGGAAAAAGCTACAATTATCATTCTTGGGGAGGATCGCTTCAATTAAAATGAATGTACTACCACGGATTTTATTCTTATTCCAAGCAATTCCAATAAAACCAGGGAAAATTTTTTTTAAGGACTTCAACAAATTAATAGCTGACTACATATGGCAAGGGAAGAAAGCACGAATCAAACTAAAGCATTTACAAGATACAAGAGAAAGAGGAGGATTGGCACTACCCGACTGGGAATTTTACTACAAAGCATCAGTATTAATTTGGATAAAGGAATGGATGGATCTAAAAAATCAAAGATTGCTGAGTTTGGAAGGATTTGATCTACAGCGAGGATGGCATGCCTTCCTCTGGGAAGGCACAGATAAAAAACATGATTATTTCCAGAGACATACAATCAGACAATCATTATATCAAACATGGCAAGGTATTAAAAAGGTACATTATAATAAAATCCCGGAATGGCTGTCAACAATGGAAGCCCAGATTTACCCAAATGCCATGGACAGTAGTAAAATGAAAACCTACCAAGAGCTGCTAAACCACATGGGGGAGCTAAGAACAAGGCAAGAACTGAAGGAGATGGGTACAGACATTGACTGGTGGCCATATGCACAAATTAAATCAAGATATAAAAAAGATTTGGCTCAATTTGGATTCCAAAAAGGTCAAACTGAATTGGACAAAATTTTGCAAGGGACACAAGACAAACTAATTAAAAAAAATCTATAATTATCTACGAGGATACAAATTAGAAGAAGAGGTAGTGAAAGAAAACATGATAACCTGGTCAAAAAATTTCGGCTACAGTATCGAACTAGACAAATGGCAAAAACTATGGACAATAAACTATAAGTTGACAATGTCTGTATCATACAAAGAAAATCTCTACAAAATGTTCTATAGGTAGCATCTGCCACCAGCCAGATTAGCAAGAATGTTCCCCAATACACCATCAACATGCTGGAAATGCAAACTCCATAAAGGCACTTACTATCATATGTGGTGGACCTGCCCAATGGCAAAACAATACTGGCAAATGATTAGATCCCAGATAGAAGAAACCATACAGCAAAAGATAGAAATAAGACCAGAAACCTTTCTACTTGGAATACTAAACGGACAATATGAAAAAGAAATAACATATTTAATTATACATATGATAACAGCAGCACGAATACTATACGCACAATACTGGAAGAGTAGTGAGACACCGACAGAAGATAGGGTAATTAGCAAAACCATGGAATGTCAGAATTAGATAAACTCACTAAGGAACTACAAAATAGGGAGGAACATGATTACTATCTAGTATGGAAAAGGTGGTATTGTTGGTTGGAAAAGAGAAAAGAGAAAAAGGGTCAGGAAGTAAATTGAACTACCAAATACAGAAAGAGGAAAACATAGTACACATACAAGTCAATAATAAACCAGAAAGATAGATAGAAGGGAAAAGACCAAATAAGGAGGAGTTAAATTATGAAATAAGATTACAGACTACAGTTGCGATAATTTGGATAAATATTTGATTTTGTGTTTATATGTTTATGTTTTGTATGTTTTACTGTTTTATTGTTTAGTTTGTTTTACTGTTTTATTGTTTTGTTTAGTCTGTATATATAAATAAAAATTGGAATAAAAAAAAAGGAGAGACGAAGCAGAAATGGAGGGAAATAAAATGAAAAAAAAAAAAGAATTCCCTATGCCACTAGGCATAAATTTTTGGGCTTGGACAATCTGGAATTGCACCTCCTGCAGTCCAATTTAAGCATAGTACACAAAATTATCTGCTACAACGTCTTGCCTGTCAATGACTTCTTCAGTTTTAACCATAACAGTACATGGGCAAACAATCAATACAAACTCAAGGTAAACCACTCCAAACTCGATTGCAGGAAACATGATTTCAGCAACAGAGTGGTCAATGCCTGGAATGTTCTACCCGACTCTGTTGTTACAGCTTCAAACCCTCACAGTTTCAACTTCAAACTGTTTACCATGGACCTCACTTCCTTCTTAAGAGATCCATAAAGGGGTGTGCATAAGCTCACCAGCATGCCTACTGTCCCCGTCTTACTGTCCCCATTTATTTGTATTTACTTACTTTGTTTATGTTTATGTCCATACCTATACTTGTTATCTGTACATGTTTAACAAACAAATAAATAAAAATAAATAGATTCAGGAGTGGGATCAGCTCTAAATTCCTTGTTAGTTACTCATTGCCTGTTGGTGTGAGTAGCAGGTGTCTTTGCAGCTTCAGTTGTTTATTTGGGTGACTCTCAGTATAGTATACTTTTCAAAGGACATTAGGAGGTCAGCCTTATTTTTGACTGAAGTCAAAAGTTCAATTTTTTTTTTATTGAAAAAGTTTTACAATACAGGAATTTTTTCATTTTCACCCCCCTTCCCCAATCCCCCCTCCCCAACCCCTCCCATCCTCCCTCAACCCCAACCCCTTCCCTCCCCATCCTCCCCTGACTTCTGCTACAGGTTTAAAAAAAAACAAAGTTTAGAACAAGGGAAAAAGAAAAAGATTATTAAATATTCAAATTCTAAATTAGACAAATTTTGAAAGAGGAAGAGAAAGAGAAAGAAGGAAAGGAAGAAAAAAAGGTAAAAAAAACAGACATTAATATATTTCTAAAATAAACAATATTATAGTAAAAAAAACCATTAATAACCACTATAATTCTATCCTAACTACACCCCTTAACTAAAGAAAAACCCCCAAAAACATAAAACATAAGAAATATATATGCATATATAATTATAATTATACAATTATATCATTAAAAAAATTATCTTTTGTTTAATTCATTTCTCAGTCTCTATAATCCAAATTTCAATCTTCTCTTCAACTTGATTGAAGTCAAACGTATTTCCTCACATAAATCCTGCTTCAATAATCTTCATCTTGCCGCTGCCCCCATCAGCAAAGTAAAACATTTCTCGACACAACCCCCCGAGTGACTTTATATAAATAATATCCAACCACGAAGGTATTCACAACCTCTAGGAAGATTCATTCAAAATAACTTATGCTGTACCTAAAAATAGGCTTTCGCAGCCTTAACCAAACCTTGAAGAAAAAAAAAGAGAAGAAAAAACCAACTAGGAGCTGCATTCCCAGATGTTCCCTTAAAATTCTTTCAAATCCTGCCACCCTTTGCAATTCAATCCTTCGGGTTATAAGGTATTTTCAATTACATAGTCTTCTCCTAGAAGATGAGTTCCACAAAGAATATATAATTGGGTAACCAGTGATCGCTGCTAATTTTGCAGCAATCTATCAACACTCAGGATATCATGTCCAATCCAGGATAAACTTCATAATAAAAATTTTTGTAATCCATTTTAATATATAAATTTAGTGTTAATCCAACTCAGAATAAACTTTTAACAAATTGTTATACATCTTAAAAAAAATTTATAATCCATTTTTTCCAAATCTTTCAATGCTTTCTGATTCAGTATCAAACGATTCACGATGCTCCTTGAATTTATCATCTGTGGTTTCCAGTCGGATTTCCCCATTAACTTCTAGTTCCTGTCGATTAGCATCACCCCCCATTTCTTGAAGAGTACTGGACCTCTGCTGCTGATCATTTTGAAGTAAAACTTTGTTTTTTGAGTCTTCCTCCAGCAGTTCAAGGTCCTGTGATCCCCCTCCAAGGTCACTGAGGTGTTCAATCTTCTCATCAGAAAAATCCATAGTAAAATCCTCTGGACAACCACCAAATTCTCCTTTTACTTTTAACACACTTTGATTTTCTTCTTTCTGTTCACATTTTGTAGACTCTATTTTTGATTTTTTATTCTTGAGATATTCCGGTGCTCCCTTAAAAATATTTTGGTAAAAATATTCTGCTTTTTCAATAGTATTCAGACAATGTCTCACACCATGATATCTAAAAATTATACCAACTGGAAAATCCCATCTAAATGGGATATTACTTCTCTTCAGTTCCTTGACCAAAAAATCAAAATCTTTCCCGTCCTTTAAAACCTTCGACGGTAGCTCTTTAAAAATCCTAATTTGTGTACCTGCTACCTGCACTCTATCAGAATAAGACTTTTGTAAAATATCATCTCTCAGTCTTTTATCAGTGAAATAAACAACGACATCTCTAGGCAGATTCCTTTGTTTCGCCAGACATGAGTTAACTCTGTAAACTTTCTCTATAGAACCCAAAATTAGTTCATCTTGTAGCTTTAATAATTCTGCAAAGGCCTTTGCACAGGTTATTCTTAAGTTTTCTCTGTTATCTTCTTTTATACCTCTTAGTCTAATTGCAGATTCCATGGCCTTAATTTGAAGCATAATAACATCATTCTGAATGTTGTGGTTTTTGGCCTCTGCTTCCAGAAGTTTCCCTTGTAATTCTTGTATCTGAGCTTCAAATTTACTACTAATCTCAGTCACTTTCTTCCCCATTGCAGCCACCACAGTTGAAAGATCTGAAGCTACTTGAGCAATAATTTGATTTAGTTGGTCATATTTCCCAGAAACCAGTTCCCCAAGATCCTTCTGTGATCCTTTTATCTTATCTACCACACTCTCTAAGGACCTTGTAATTAGCTCTTTTAAATCCAGTTCTGTAAATCTCTGCAGATGAGACATTTCAACTTTATTCATCTGGCTCAAGGGGGAGCCCCCCCTTCCTTTAAGTTTAGGCATCTTTACTTTTAAAAAGGACCAAAAAAATTCCTTCTTACTTCAATAGAGAGAAAAAAAAAGGAAAAAAAAACAGAAGAAATCTATTTAAATCAGCCTTTGTTCCTTTAAATTCTTTTTCTGTAACAGAATATTTCTTTCAAAGTCTTTCAGGACTGCATTCCATTTCCGCTCTCACTTTTCTTTCAAGCAAAGCCAATCGCCATCTTAAAAGACTTTCACTTTTCTTCCTCTTCTTCCCCCTTCCCCTCCTTCCTCCTCCAGAAAATCAGTAGAGAAAAATCCATACTTGCTTTAATTTATCTTCTCTCTTTTCCAGCTTGCTCCAATTATCATTTCAATTGTGGTGTTGCTCCCAGCGTCTGGCTCTGCTAATTAAGTAATTAGCGGAGGTCCCTCTCGGCGCGGAGCATACCCTGGGGGTATGGAGGGAGCCATCCCTCTGAGCCTTCCCCAGGACAAAGGAAAAATTCCTGGGGCGACTCAGGAGGCTCAACCTCACCCCCAGAAGCTCTCCCTGCTCCTCCCGTTAAGGAGCAGGTTTTTCGAGCCGTCTGTCTGCTGCGAGGCGGCTCTAACGCGCCGAGAAGCCGGCGGGCATGAAAAGCCCGCCGCCAACGTGGAAGGCGCCACCGGAAACTCAAAAGTTCAATTATCAAGACCATTTTGTTGTTGTTGTTGCTGTGAACAGCTATTGCCTGGTTATGAAGTTTTTTACATTCTTTACAACTTCACAGAGAACAATGAAGTCTTTAACAGTCTTTTTATATTTGTATCATCCCCATCTTGCATAAGCAATTCATCTGATAAAAAAAATGGCAGTAGTCTGGGTAGGGAAGGTTTCTTCTATGAGGAAAGAAGAAAGTTCTATAAACTGTTGATTTTCAATTTCTGTCTGTAGATCCCATTCCAAAGAATGGGATCTATATTCCCATGTACACTTATGAGTCATGTCTACTTGGAAAGTAGGGTCAGAGTTACTGAAATTGTCTAATTAATTTGTATTCATCTGCATTCTGCTGGACTTGGGTAGTTCGTGTTGTGGAATGCACACACTATTCTCTTCTTCCTTTCCCCCCATTCTTCGGTTTTATATTTTATTGAATTGTAGCTGGAGCAGACAGATAGATGACCTACCAAGTATTACAGTTTATAAAAAAATATATTAAAAGTCTATAAACTAAATGTGAAGTCTATAAAAATGAAAAAAAGCAAATTTAAAGATAAAACAAAACAGAGAGCTTAGATTTGGACCTTCTTACCTATCATTATGTATAGGCCATTCCCCCAACTTTATTTATGAAATGAAACAGCTAAAACATAATACAGAACCATTTTATTCCCTGGAAAATATCATTTAGCAATATAACACCAACCATTAGGGACCCTCCCCACTTGATTTGACAGAGAGCAGCAAAATCTGCAAAATGGTGGATGGGTTTACCTGATCAAAGTCCCTCTTCTGTTCTGACCTAGGCTTTCTTAGAAAGCATGAAGCAAAGTTTTAATCCCAATAAAACCTCTTTTATTAACACGACTGTGAATTCCATTCATTCACAGTCAACAAGGCTTTGGCAAACAGTCTTTCTGAGGAATGTTTATCAACACCCACCTTATCTCACTTGGAACGCTGCCAGAGAACGAATTTCCAAATGCAGAGCAAGGCCAAACTTGGCACTGAGAGTCACAAAGAGAACTTTCCAATCTTGAAACGAGATGAACTAATTGCTTCCTGCAAAAGCCCACATCCCATTTGCTCCTCTTTTATGTCCTATGGGAGGGGCCAATCATCTCCAAGGTGTGGCCTTACTCCCAATTCTACCCTGCTTTCTTAATAGTTCTTTCTTTCTTTCTTTCTTTCTTTCTTTCTTTCTTTCTTTCTTTCTTTCTTTCTTTCTTTCTTTCTTTCTTTATTTATTTATTTATTTATTTATTTATTTATTTTTATTAATCATATTTCTATGCCATCCACTCTCTGAGGACTCTGGGCAGCTTACAACAATCGACAGTATACTAAATAGCATATTGCCCCCAACAGTCTGGGTCCTCGTTTTACCCACCTTGGAAGGATAGAAGGCTGAGTAAACCTTGAACTGGTGAGGTTTGATCTGCTGATCTGCTGAACTAGCAGTCAACTGAAGTAGCTGCAGCACAGCACTCTAACCTCTTCTGGCAGCTCTGCGCATGCGCACACTGGGAATGGGCTCCAGTTGTTCCTCTGCCTCGCTGCTGTCTAACTCCCTCTCTGCCTCCGACATAGAGCCCTCATCTGAGTTTTCCCCAGCCCCCAGGACTGGCCCAAGTTCCTCTCCAACCTCCTCACTGTCCAACTCTGTTACCAGCTCTGCTGGCTGCTGACGGGCCACAACATCTTCTAAACATGTTTGATGTTCACGTACTGTATGTACAAAATGTGTGGGGCTTCAGTAACATCATCATGGCTACAATTATGTGTTCTCAATCAGGAGTACTGTATGCAGAAACAATGGACTCATCTTCACAACTTTTACTTCTCATCCAAAATATCATGTTCATCATCCTTGATTAGAAAAATTGATATTTGGAGAAGAGTTGAGAGGCCTGCACAGGTTTCCTAATGCTCCATTTCATCTAACTTAGTGTTTTTGTAGTATGTGGAGGGACAAAACAAGATAAGCATTATCAATACTTTATATAAGACTGGGTAGTGGACCAACGGCCTTTAAGGCTGCTTCCTATCATAATCTGAAGAATTGAATTGCAACTCTGCTAGTCTCCTAGAGGAAAATTACTAAAATTGTAAAATTATAATCCAAATCCAAAGAACCAGCTAACTGATTGTGGGTGCCTAATGTGATTAGAGATTTTAGTATCTCAGTCATCTTTCTAACTGCACTTTAAACTGCTTTGGGAAAAAAAGTAAAGTAGCATTCACTTAAATATGTGGGGTACACACATTGTGTTAGAATGGCCACAGGGCTGTGGCTGACACTATAGCATCCTCTATTTTCCTTTAACACCTTGTTTTGGAATTATAATGTCTCTTGAATATTTTTTTTTCCTTCCAAACAGAGAAACTATGGATAGCTTTGCATGGCAGTTCAGTGCTAATACATTAATATATGCACATTTGAGTCAATGAAGCCACTTCTGAGTAAGCATTTGGATGTCAGCAGCCTACATGATTGAGGCTTAGTCATTCTGCCATAGTAAGGTTAGTATATAATGGGCCCTAAAAAAATGAGACTCCAAATGTCTGGCAATGCAGATCTTCAAAATATGAATCACTTTTGCTAGCATCATTCATATTTGCTTTTTTATTCTCAATTTGCACATTTGCCTCTTTGCTGCACATACAGAATTTTCCATTATAAAAATAAACATACTGTAAGTACTTCACTCTAATCCTTAGAGCAAACTGTCTCTTTATCAAGCTCAATATGAATCTGAAAAGCCAAGTACATTTTGTTAAACTTCACATTTTTTTTTCATAAAATGGCGATATAGCCATCAAGTCTTTGTCATGGTCAGATCACTCACTCCTTCAACTAGACTTTCGAGCCTCTACCCTCCGCCACAGGGAGATGGAACTGATCAGGTGGTTCTGTCCCAGGCACCTGATGGATCCTGATAAGTTCCTGATGGAGCTTGGGCCATTCCCTGAGGCTCTGGCTCATGACTCGACTGAAGAACTAGTGGCCGCCTGGGATAGGGCAGCCGCTGGAGCTTTAGATTGCGTTGTGCCTTTGCGGTCTCTGACCCGGTGCCAAACTCAATTGGCTCCTTGGTTCTCCGAGGAGCTGAGGGAGATGAAGCACCAGAAAAGACACCTGGAGAGTGATTGGAGGGCAAACCGTTCCAAATCTGACTGGACACTGGTGAGGTCTCATATTAAGACCTACCTGATAAGAGCAGCAAAATCTAATTATTTTTCTGCTGTTGTTGCATCTGCAGATAACTGCCCAGGGTGGTTTAGGGTGACCCGCTCCCTACTTCATCCGGGAGCTTGGGAGAATGCCTTGCAGGGTAGGGCTGAGGATTTTGTGCAATATCTGCATGACAAAATCGCTCAGATTCAGGAAGGCTGGACTCTGATTGGGTAGGATCAGATGGGGTGATGGAGGTAGGTCTTGAGAGTGTTATCTGGGAGGAGTTTGACCCTGTGGCTCCTGAGCACATGGACAGGATTCTGAGTAGACTTAGCACTGCCACATGTTTATTGGACCCGTGTCTCTCCTGGTTGGTGCTGGCCTCCCAGGCGGTTACACGAGGCTGGCTCCAGGGGATTATTAATGCTTCTTTGAGTGAGGGCTTCTTCCCCTCTGCCTTGAAAGTGGCAGTGGTGAGGTCCCTTCTCAAGAAGCCTTCCTTGGACCCAGCTGTATTAGTGAACTATCGTCCAGTCTCCAACCTTCACTTTGTGGCAAAGGTTGTTGAGAGTGTGGTAGCGTGACAACTTCCCCAGTACCTGGATGAAGCTGTCTATCTGGATCCGTTCCAGTCGGGCTTCAGATAGAAAATTACTGGATATAATTGTATAACTATAATTATATATGTATAATCATATATGATATTTTATTAGAATAGAGAAATGTTTTATGTTTTTGTTTAATAGTTGATGGGCCTAGCTGGGATAAAATTAGTTGATATGGATATGGATGTGATTTATTATATTTTACTATTAGGGGTTTGTTTTTGGTATACAATTAGTAATATTAATATTGATGGATTTGAGGAAGGCATGATATTTTTTAATTGGGTTTAAATATTATAAGTATGGTACTGATTGATAATCTGTTTTTTTTAGTTGATCGGTGTATCTGGGATAAAATTATTTGATATGGATATGGATATGATTTATTATATTTTATTATTAGGGGGATTGATTTTGGTATATAATTAGTAATATTAATATTAATGGATTAGAGAAAGGCATATTTTTTAATTGGGCTTAAATATTATAAGTATGGTATTGATTGATAAATGAATATTGATGGTTGATGGTTGCTTAATGAGGTAAATCTTATTATTATTAGTCTTTTTTATTACAATATTGTTAATTTTAGGAAAAAAAATTATTACTTCTAGGTTTATTTGTTATATTACTTTGTTATATGTACTTGGTTTTTTTTAACTTGTAGCGGAAGTCAAGGGGGGATGGGGGAAATGGGGCGGGGAGGGGGGAAGGTACGGGGGAAGGGGGGGTTGGGGGGAATGGAAAAATTTTGTATTTTAAAACTTTTTCAATTAAAAAAAAGATTTTGGTTTTGGGGTGCAGTTTCATCAGTACGCTGATGATATTTAGCTGTACATCTCCACCCTAGACCATCCCAATGATGCACTTGACGTGATGTCCCGGTGTCTGCAGGCTATGCAGACCTGGATGGGAAAAAACAGGCTCAGACTTAACCCCTCCAAGACTGAGTGGCTGTGGTTTCCAGCATCCTGGTATAGTCAGCTGGCTCCAACACTAACTATTGGGGGGTGAAACCTTGGCCCCCACAGAGAGGGCCCACAACTTGGGTGTCCTCCTGGATGTGCGGCTGTCGCTAGAAGAGCATGTGATGGCTGTGGCTAGGGAGGCTTTTTATCAGGTTCTCTTGATTCACCAGTTGCGCCCCTTTCTGGACCGGGACTCCTTACGCACGGTCACTCATGCTCTCATTACTTCCCATCTGGACTACTGTAATGCTCTCTACATGGGGCTCCCCTTGAAGACCACTCGGAGGTTCCAACTGGTCCAGAATGCGGCCGCATGGGTGATTATGGGAGTGATTTGGCGCACCCATGTAACACTCTTCCTGCGCGAGCTGCACTGGTGTCCGGTGGTCTTCCGGGTGCGATTCAAGGTGGTGGTGATCATCTTCAAAGCGCTCCATGGCTTAGGACCTGGGTATTTACGAGACCGCCTTCTCCTGCTGATAGTTTCCACTGGCCAGTACGCTCCCACAGAAAGGGACTCCTCAGGGTGCCGTTGGTCAAACAGTATTGACTGGTGGCCCCCAGGAGAGCCTTCTCTGGGGGGCACCTGCCCTCTGGAACAAATTGCCCCCAGAGATACGGATGATCCCTGACCTACCCTCCTTTTGCTGTGCCCTCAAGATGCTATTGTTTCAACAAACTGGGCTGGCCTAAACATAATTTTTAATTGGGGTTTATTTTTTAACAATTAGGGACAAATTGTTTAATATGTTTTTAAAATTGCTTTTAAATTTTGTATTGGGTTTGTTTTATTGTTGACTGTGCACTGCCCTGAGTCCTTCGAGAGACTCTTATTTCTATCCCTCAGCAGTATAGAAATTAATTAAATAAAATAATAATAATAATAATAATAATAATAATAATAATAATAATAATGACTGATGATGACTTGAACTGTGCTACAATCTAAAGGAAAATCCATAGTATTTTCCTTTGAAAATATCTAGAAATTTAGAGTAGAATAGAGTAGAGTAGCATAGCGTAGCGTAGCGTAGCGTTGCGTTGCGTTGCGTTGCATTGCATTGTGTTGCATTGCATTGCATTGCATTGAATTCTTTATTGGCCAAGTATGATTGGACACACAAGGAATTTCCCTTAGGTATATGCTCTCAGTATACATAAGGAGAATAAAATACATTAATCAAGAATAAAAAGATACAATGCTTAGTGATAGTCAAGGTTACTAATAAGATATCAAATCATACTATGAAACAAATAAAAGCAACATAATTTAAAGATACAAGTAACATGGTTATAGTAATAAGTGGGAAGAGATAGATACTAGTAAGGAAGAGAATAATAATAGTAATACAATCTTAGTAAATTATTTGACAGTGTTATGGGAATTAGTTGTTAAGCAGAGTGATGGCATTCAGGAAAAAAACTGTCCTTGTGTCTAGGTGTTTTGGTGTGCAGTGCCTTATAAGATCTTTTTGAGGGTAGGAGTTGAAACAGTTTATGTCCAGGATGAGAGGGGTTTCTAGATATTTTCACAGCCCTCTTTTTGACTCGTGCAGTATACAGATCCTCAATGGAAGGCAGGTTGGTAGCAATTGTTTTGTCTGCAGTTCTAATTATCCGTTGAAGTTTGTGTATGTCTTGTTTGGTTGCAGAGCCAAACCAGACAGTTATAGAGGTGCAGATGACAGATTCAATAATTCCTCTGTAGAACTGAATCAGCAGCTCTTTGGGCAGTTTGAGCTTTCTGTGTTGGCACAGAAAGAACATTCTTTGTTGGGCTTTTTGGCAAGAAAATAAGGGATAATTATGTTGTTCCTAATATAACCAGGGATAGTGATCAATATTTTGCAACCTGAAAAAAATAAGCTGTCCCTTTTCTCTTCCCATCACAAAAAATCATCATACATTGTATGAAAAGCCAACCAAAGTATTATAATATATAATGCAAAAAAATCTCAGGGGCATACATTAACGTTCTTTGGCAGAAAAAGCAAAAAAGAGTACATTGATATGCAATATTTTGTCTTCCATGGTTTCAAAATTCCGCTGTTTAAGGCAGTTAGCTCACTCTGCATAGTAGAGTCTGAGCTAAATTGGAATGGAATAGGATCATTTACACATGGTAGGAAAGTTCTTAAATGTTCTTACTCTATCTTCTTAATCATGGCAGAGCTGTTTTATTTAGCTATTTACAAATAAAAAATGTGCATTTAAAACATCAGATCCTCAAAACCAGTAAAATCCTATATTTTGTCTAAAATTGCAATGTGGATTAGCATTTAAATTATTTTCATTTAAATTATTTCATTTATTTATTTCTCCCATCTTTATTATTTTTACAAATACAATTGTAAAATTGTATTATATTTTATTATATTTACAAATAACTCAAAGTGGCGAAGTATATATAGGAAGGAGTATATAACACTCCTTCCTACTAAATAGGAAAATACTAAATATTTTCCCCATAACAACAACTCTGTGAGGTGAGGAAAATTCCCACGTGAAAATTTGTTTTGCCTGTGTAGGATGGTCTATGTGGGATGGGGCATTTGGAAACTATAGTTTCTTTCCACTTACATACATTTGTAATGAAGATAACAGAGTATCTTTAGAAATGAATAATTCATTTTAGAAATGAATAATTTTATTTCTAAAGATTCAGATTCGTTCTGTCTTCAGTATCCACTGAATAATGAGGATTGCACAGTAGCTATGGAGATTTCTTGGGAATCTTTTATTGAAATACTTGCCAGATAGGACCCTGCTTAGCATTTGAAATTTGCCAAGTTTGACTTGGTGCTGCCATCTAGCTGGTTAAATGAATCAGCTCCCAGGAATCTCTTCCAAATCAGTGTGTTCATGTCTTCAGATCTTATAAGTCTTTTCTCCTTTGCCAGAAGTATGCTGTTCAGCAAGTACATTTTTAATAACAATAGTGCTTTATTAATTCTTCATAGGTTTTAAAAGATAATGTACAAACAGGGGGAAACCAAGAAAGAAAACAGCTTGTTTGCATTAGTGTCCAACTTACTGAATAACATTTTCCAAATAAGCTTGACTTGGAATTATTTTGTGATGCTCTGTTATCAAAGGGCCTGGTGGCTCAGCAGACTAAAGCATTGTGATTAACATCAGCTGTCTGCAATTACTGTAAGTTCGAATCTCACCAGGCTCAAGGTTGACTCAGCCTTCCATCCTTTCTAAGGTAGGTAAAATGAGGACTCCGTTTGTGGGGACAATAAGCTGACTTTGTATAAATATACAGAAGTATGAAGGCTATTGCTTAACACATTGTAAGCCGCCTTGAGTCTCCAGAGAAGGGCGGCATATAAATCATTTTTTTAAAAAAATGAAATGTTTTAATTCAACCAGATATTAGTTGAATTAGGGGTATTTTTAATTCGTTAAGGGGGGAAATGATATATTATTTCTGTTATAAGGTTATAGTAAAAAGAATGCTGTATATTTCCCTGAAATCCTAAATAGTATGACAAGCTATTTTAAACAAACATTGAATTGTTCTTTTAGAGCTATTTTCTAGATTTTAGAAAAGATTATTTTATCTTAGAGGTGCTGGGTAATTTGTCTTAAAGCATTCAAAATGTGATGTGTTCTTTAATTTCTGTGTTCTATAGAACAAGATACAAAATACCCTGAATAAGTCAACTATTAAGAGAGACTGAGGGATAACAACTAGCTGAAAGTGAGCCAGTGAGTTTTCATGTTTGAAGATGGATTTGAACCTGGGTCTCAACAGTCTTAGTCTAAAAGTTTAACTTCAACACCACATTGGAATGCTAAACAAAAATGCCTGGAAGAAGCCTGACAGGTCACCTTACCAATCACTCTGATCTGAGTGTGTTTTCTGAACAGTATTCTTCTATACCGTAATGACAGCTGCATTATAGCAGTTCAGAATTTGACATTACACTTTAAAACAAAATTCAGTAAAATACTGTAATTTAGAAAATGGGGTAAATTGGCAATATATTAAGGGTCAGATACTCTGTCCATGAACCCTTCATTTTATCTTCCTTTGTGGAGTTATATTGAGAAATGTCAGTTTGTTCAAGGGTTTGCCACTTGGGAATCTCTAAAGTGTTACATCAGGACTATGATACTGTAAAGGGAATATATTATTAAACCCTTGAACTCACATAATGCAATGTGATGATTGCTTAGATCAGGATCACTGAGGTAGGGCAGAAGGCAAGCTGAGTCTAAAGCACTCAGAGTTTGTCGAGACATGAAAAATATACATTCTCTGAGTTTTCTTCACTTACTGTAATATGTCTCAAATCTGAACCAGCAATACATCAAGCACCATTTTCATTTCAAGACAGTGGGCAGGTCTGGAGAAGCCACTTAGTGTCTGCCAATTGCAGGGAATTTTTTCTGTCAGTGCTAGTAATGGATCTTGAGCCCTGATTACTCTAAAGCTTCTGAAATCCCGCAGGTTACTGGAAATTTTAAAAATACTTTTTTTTTTCTCAAATGTATTTTCTCACTTGCTAAATATGACCATTATCAGGCTTTTCTCTTTAGTTTTCAATGAAAAGACCATTTTAAAGAAGCAGCAACTTTTATCTTTTGCAGTTCTGATACTGCCATCTAACCATTTCAAGAATGATACTTTTTAATACTAGCTAATACCCATATTCGATGATACTCAGTATCTACAGTTAAAGTCAGTTGATTTGCTTTCTATATGGCATTCCATATAGATGCAAAGGAAATGGCAGGCAATACATCATTCAGATCATTGGCATAGTACTTGGATCTCATAGTTCTCAAAGATCACAAGCATAAAACTTCAAGCATTCATATTTTTGCAGTGTAATTTTTGCATGCAAATATCTTGACTGTTTACCCTTAAGCTTCTGCTAATATTGTCTTACTTCAATTTCTATACATTATATAGCACAACTTTACTACATAACTTTACTATATAGTCCACTTTACTACAATTGTCTGTATATTAGTCTGGAGATAGATAACATTATATAAAATACAAATAGCCCAGTAGCCCAAATAAAGTACAACATGAGATAAGAAAAGGAAATACAGCTCAATCTAGTTTATCCTCATCATTTATTGTTTCTAACTCTCTCTCTCTATCCTTTCAAACAACCCTTCTAGTAGGTCTACACTATTCGTATATTTTTCGTATATTTTTCTTCTTTCTATAAATGTCCACCACTCTTCCTCTGTTCCTTTCAAACACAGTTTGTCTTCTGCTTGTTCCCAGACAATGTTTTTTACTTAAAGTATTTGCATACTGTTGATTCAACAATGACTCCTGGCACTTGATGAAAGGCTGTTCACAAAAGCATTAAAAAATCCAGAAAAGCATCTGACAATTTCTAATTAAGTTGAATAAACTCTTAATATATTTGTTTTATCTATCTTCATTTATTCTTTATATGCCACCAAATGTCTTCAATACATTTCTTTCATATCTAAAATTTATGTATGCATTAATCTATTCTTATTCAGCATCCTTTCATTTTGGCCATATCTCTCCTTACATTTAAGTAACCCATTCCTGTTGCACTGAACCTTTCTGTTTCCCATGAAAAACCCAACTCTTACTTCCATACAAGTTATTGGAAGCATGATTTTAGGTAGGCATCTGCACCACATTGAGATTACATTATTAAATATTACCTAATCTCGATCATCCTCTCTGGCATGGTCATTGAAATGAGCAGAAGGATTATATGACTATCCTGCAATGTGTGGAATATAGAACATAACCTACCATCTCTCACCTCTGCATGCTATATGTATAATACATCTATTCTCTATAATAAGGGTCTGGTAGCTCAGCAGACTAAAGCATTGTGATTAACACCAGCTATCTGCAATTACTGTAAGTTCAAATCTCACCAGGCTCAAGGTTGACTCAGCCTTCCATCCTTTCTAAGGTAGATGAAATGAAGACCCAGTTTGTGGGGGCAATAATCTGACTTTGTATAAAATATACAAAAGTATGAAGGCTATTGCTTAACACATTGTAAGCCGCCCTGAGTCTTTGGAGAAGGGCGGCGTATAAATCAAATTTTTTTAAAAAATATCTCTCTTTACCAGCAATTGCACTGATTGGTTGATAATGGCTGTACAGAAGACATTAAAATCCATCATGTATTTTGGATATGTGTCTTAGATTAGATCTCTTTCACAGGTCCAAAATGTATCCAGAAAATTGCCAGAGTATTTTTAGTATCTAGTTTAATTCAGAAGTATAGGACAATAATTATACACACTAGAGAAACTTCAGATTTGAAAAATGTAAACTTTCTGTTCCTGCTTATCTTGAATAATTTTGTAATAGCAGGAATAGGATTCCATACATGTTTGTTAAGGAAAAGTCTGCTCCAAGATTTAAGAATAATTGAGCTCCCTTATTAAGGAAGGAGTTAAAGTAACAACATAGAAGTTCTAGAAAATCATCTACTTTTATACAAAAGACTTACATGAAAGCATAGTAGAATAGGAAAGTTACTAAGTAACAAAGAGTAGGTTTATCTCTTTGATGAGGAAGGACAGGTTGCATTTTATAATTGTTGAATTTGAAATTATGCTGTTAACATTAGAAAAGGATTTTTTTTTTGTTCTTCATTCTGTAGATAGTATGCATAACATGGTATATACATTGGATTAATTAGTAAATTTTTCCAGAAGTGATAATATCAGACTCCTTTGGGAATGCCAGTAACGTTTTATGGAAATATTATATCTTCTCATATAGTTAATTAATATCATAAATCTTAATGTTGCTGCAGTTATAGAAAACCAAGAGCTTATTTCTGTTCCCTGCCCCCCCAAGGGAGAGAGCTACTATTTTTAATAGGAGAGACATAGTACAACAGCAAGGACAATAAGTTTCTTTAGCTTTTCTTTATACTAGAAAAACTTTATATGAAATCTTAACTTTAGATACTTACCTTCATAAAAAATGGTGGTGTAAACCAGGGATATCAAACTGACAGCTTACAGGTCAGATGTGTCACACCCAGGCCACACCCACCCCAGCTTTCCGAATGTGGAAAATGTTGCAAAACGTCACATGATGGCAACATGATATGGCGAGTTTGACACCTGTGGTGTAAATTATACTTAACTCTGTGTCACTTTACACTAAAGAACAAATATGTTGGTCAAATAGTCCTAAAAATTACAAAGCATAGTGCTGGGTCTAGGATAAAGACTCATGTAACACTACTAATTGAAACACTGAAACTCTATTGATTTGATCAGATCCAAATAAATTGTCAACTGCATTAGTCCCTTCTACAACACTCCATCTGATACTTCCTGCCATTTTTTTCAAACAGAAAAGGTAGAAGAAAAAACTAATATATTACAACATGGACTAAGATCTATTTCAGTCTGTAGCATTTGGAAAAGCTGGGAACCTCAGGAAATGTAGTTCCCATTGCCCTTCTCCTCATACTACAAATATAGGAAATATAATAGCAGCAGGTGGGAGTTCAAGATTGAAACACACCTGACTCTAATTTTTCCTTCAAATGAAGTGATAATGAGGGAGGTTCACATACTTTTGCCACATACAAATAAGTGGCTGTGGATCATTTTCTTCAATAAATAAGTGAACAAGTGCAGTGTTTATGATTCGTTTGTTTAAATGGATGCTCTATATCTAATTTTAGGATTTTCATGGATAATAGATCACATTTTAAGTCATACTTTTGTGGAACTATTGAAAATTCAAAAAGATCCACATATTTTTAAAGCATCACTGTATGTGCAGCCTTAAAAATATTAGCTTTCTGTTAAGATAATAAACCAGGCTATCCTGAGCCTTCCAAACAAGTTACTTTACAAAATCTTCTAAATGAATGTTGGCTAGGAATTGGCATCAAATCAAAGTATTATTGAGCTATATGTACTGTTACAATTCCAATTAAAGAGGTTCCTGTTGCCCTTCTTATACTTATATTGACACTTTATTGTATGCACCCTGAAGAGTGCTGCTGAGCTTCCTAGTTTCCATAGCAACTGGAAAGCCTATCATTTGGAAGAAGACTTCAGAAATCAATGTCTTCCCTTGGAGGGAATTGAGGGAGGGGTGGAGAGAGGTGATGACAAGGGAAAAGGGGGGACTGCTGCTTATTTGAAAGTGTACATGTTCAAATGCCAGCATCCTATTACTTTTTATAACATAAGACCATTTAGAGGTATCCATGTTAGGTTTTACCCTAACCCTTCAATATGGGAAATGAGCAGTTAAAAGTTTAATAGGTATATCAACTCTGGGTAGCAATAATATAATTTGAAAACAAGAACCCAAAAGCAAAAGGAAGTAATGGTAGAACAGAAGAAGGGAGGGAGAAAGGGGTCTCACACACTCGCACAATCTTCTTGCATTCTTCTTGACTCATACTACTCCTTTATGCACTCCACCTACATAGCACCACTTACATACTCCCATGACCCCCCACACCCTTCCTGATCCACACCACTGCCACTTCACATACCCTATCCCACCTATGCAAACCTCTCATGCACCTCTAGGTGCCCTTGGCAAGCTATGCCAACAGCCACATGACCTCATTGACCTGCATGGCATCTCTGGCACACACTCTTCCCAAAGCACATGGCACCTCTTGTGCAACCCTAGATACCGTCTGACACCACCACTCCCTTGTGCACCTCATCAGTCCCTCCCCAATCCCACTTACTGCCTGCTGGCCTTGGACTGGCAAATTCCTGCTGGTTTCTCCACTGACTACTTTCCACAAGTAAAGTAAATGGAGAAGCCAGAGGAATTCAAGGGAGTGAGGAAGGAAGGAAGGAAGGAAGGAAGGAAGGAAGGAAGGAAGGAAGGAAGGAAGGAAGGAAGGAAGGAAGGAAGGAAGGAAGATTTCAGATGTTTTTTTCCAGTTTACCACAAGGAAACTCAATGTAGAAATCACCAGGAAGTGAGAAGTTGCTCCCTCTCCAACTGCTTTTTTGCCCACCTTGTTTGTGTGTCTTTGTTTAAGTAAAGAAATATCTCTGAAATGAGGACCCAGTAGGGCATGAGTTGTTTAGTAATATCTAAATCTGAGTGCAGCATTATTATGTCATCATATATACGGCATGAATATGTATTAACAATCTCACAGAAATATATGAGGGTCTCTCTCTCTCTCTCTCTCTCTCTCTCTCTCTCTCTCTCTGTGTGTGTGTGTGGGTGGGTGTGGGTGGGTGTGGGTGGGTGTTTATGGATTATTATCAAGGCTGGCTTTGTTTTGTTTTGTTTTTTAATGGCAGAATATTTAAAGTGGGATAAAGAAAGCATTCATAGTCTTGAATTTATAAACTTAAATCCCAAAAGTAAAGGGAACTCCACTATGCATTAATTTATTTCCATTGTCAGTAACTATATTAATAGAATTTCTTTGTTGCTCTCCATATCTGGGCATTATAATACTGTCTCTGTGATGAATATCAAGCAAGGATGATAATAAGCAATTAAAAGGTGTTATCAAAAATAGATCATAAGATAAAAACTGCATCCTGATTGCAATTGTTTGTTAAAACTTTATATGTGTGTGTGTGTGTGTGTGTGTGTGTGTGTGTGTGTGTGTGTGTGTTTTCTGAGGTTATCACGGGTGTTTGTATGTAGGTCTTTGGTTATTCGGGTCTTTTCCCGCGTAGAATTGGAAGTATCTTTTTTTTTTTTAATTGAAAAAGTTTTACAATACAAAATTTTTTTTCATTTCCCCCCCGCCCCTACCCCCACCTTCCAACCCCTCCCCCTACCTCCCTCTACCCCCACCCCTTCCCTCCCCATCCCTCCCCTGACTTGCGCTACAAATTTTAAAAGAACAAAAAAAAATTTATAACAAGAAAAGCAAAAATTATTATGTATTCAAATTCTAAATTGAAGAAATTTCGAAAGAAGAAAAAAGAAAGAAAAAAAGAACAAACAAACAAAAGAAACCCAATACTTGTAAAGTATAACAATAGACCTATAAATATTAATATTTATCTAAAGTTAACAATGTTATAATAAAAAAACCCCCAGTAATAATAACCATTATAATATTCAAACCAATTTAAAAATTATTATACCTCTCTGTAATCCATTAGTATTAATATTACTAATCATATACCAAACTCGATCCCCCTTATAATAAAATATAATATATCACTTGCATATCCATATCAAATAATTTGATCCCAACTACACCCCTTAACTAAAAAACAAAAACATAAACATAAAGCATGCAATATAATATATATAATTATGCATATGTTATTATAATCATACAATTGTATCCAAAAAGAAATTTTTCTAACTCCATAATCCAAATTTCCATCTTCTCTTCGTCTTGATTGAAGTTAAATATTCTTTCTCTAACATAAATCCAATTCCAATAAGCTTCGTCTTCCGTCTGCCCCCATCAGCAAAATAAAGCATCTCTCCACACAAACCCCCTGAGTGACTTTATATAGATAATATCCAACCACGAAGGTATTCACTCCTCTAGGTAGAATCATTCAAACTAGCTTATACTATACCACCTAAAAGAAAGAAAAAACCAATGCAGCTCCTCCTAAAATTCAAACCTTAAGGAAAAAAAAAACAAAAACTAGAAACTGCATTCCCAGATGTTCCTTTAAAGCTCTTTCAAATCCTGTCGCCCTTTGCAGTTCATTCCTTCTGGTTGTAAGATGTTTTCATTTCCATTCTCTTCTCCTAGATGATAAATTCCAAAAAAAACCCCCCTATAATAGGGTAACCACAGATCGCTGCTACTGTTGCAGCAATCTGTTAACCTTTCTCAGGATGTTAAGTCCAATTCAAGATAAACTTTGTGGTAAAATTTTTATAAGTCTAATATCAGTCCAACTCAGGATGAACTTTTTTTAAAAAAAAAATTGTTGTACATCTCAAAAGTTTTAACAGCTATCTACAATAGCTCGAGTCCTCAGAATAAACTTCGTAGAAAATTTTTATAATCCATAAATCCAACTCAGTATAAGCTTTAAGAATTTTATAACCTATTTCCACATCTTTCAATGCTTTCTGTTATAATCTGAAACAGTTCATGATACCCCTTAAATTTGTCATCAGTGGTTTCCAGTCGAGTTTCCTCATTAACTTCTAGTTCCTGTTGATTAGCATCACCCCCCATTCTTGAGGAGTGCTGGGCCTCTGCTGCTGTTCATCTCGAATTGTAATATTATTTTTTAAGTCTTGCTCCAGCAGTTCATGGTCCGGTACTCCTCCTCTAGGATCACAGGGATGCTCAATTTTCTCATCTGAAAATTCCATAGTAGAATCCTCTGGACAACCACCTAGTGCTCCTTTTTTTTTTAACACTCTTTGAATCTCTTCCTTCTGTTTACATTTTGCAGACTCTCTTTCTTGTTTTTTATTCTTAACATGTTCCGGGGCTCCCTTAAAAATATTTTTGTAAAAATATTCCGCTTTTTCAATAGTATTCAAACAATGTCTCACACCATGGTATCTAAAAATTATACCAACTGGTAAATCCCATCTGAATGGGATATTACTTCTCTTCAATTCCTTAACCAAAAAAGCGAAATCTTTTCTGTCCTTTAGAACCTTCGGTGGTAGCTCTTTAAAAATATTAATTTGTATACCTTCTACCTGCACTCTGGCAGAGTAGGACTTTTGTAAGATATCATCTCTCAATCTTCTATCAGTAAGGTAAACAACAACGTCTCTAGGCAAATTCCTTTGTTTAGCTACACGTGAGTTGACTCTGTAGACTTTCTCTATACAACCATAAATTAGCTCATCTTCTAGCTTTAATAGTTCTGCAAAAGCCTTTGCACAAATTGTTCTTAAGTTTTCTCTCTTGTTTTCTCTTATACCTCTTAATCTAATTGCTGATTCCGTAGCTTTAATTTGAAGCATGATGATATCATTCTGTATGTTCTGATTTTGAGCCTCAGCTTCCACGAATTTTTCTTGTATTTCTTGCATCTTGGAGTCAAACTTACTGCTGATCTCAGTCACTTTCTTCCCCATTTCAACCACCACACTAGAAAGTTCCGAGACTACTTTGGTAATAGTTTGATTTAATTGGTCATATTTCCCAGAAACCAACTCCTCAAGATTCTTCTGTGAACTTTTTATCTTGTCAACAACACTCACTAGAGACTTTGTTATAAAATCTTTTAAGTCCACATCTACAGATCCCTGCAGATGAATCATTTCAGCTCTATCCTTCAACTGACTCATGGGGGAGCCCCCCTTTCCTTTAGGTTTAGGAGTCATACTTCTGACATATTATTTATTTTTCAAAAAGACCAAAGAAATTCTTCTTACTTCAATAAAAAAACAAACAAACAAACAAACAAAAAAACCAGGAAAAATCTGTTTAAATCAGCCTTTGTTTCTTTAAATTTTTTCAGTATCAAAATGTTTCTTTTAAAATCTCTTGACACTAAGCTCTGCTTTCACTTTCTGCTCTTAATTTTTCTTCAAGCCGAGCCAGTCACCATCGTAAAAACACTTTCACTCTTCATCCTCTCCTTCCTTTTTCCTTCCCTCCTCCTCCAAAAAATCAATAAGAAAAAAACCCATACTTGCAGTCTACTTGCATTCTTCCTTGTTCAGCTTGTTTAAGTTGTCAATTCAATCATGGTGTTGCTCACGACATCTGGCTCCACTAATTAACTAATTAGCGGAGATCCCTCTCGGCATGGAGCATACTCTGGGGGTGGATAGGGAGCCATCGCCCTGAGCCTTCCCCAGGACAGGAAAAAAAATCCTGGGGCGGCTCAGGGGGCTCAACCTCACCCCCCAGAAGCTCTCCCTGCTCCTTCAATTAAGGAGCGGGTTTTTCGAGCTGCCTGCCTGCTGTGCGGCGGCTCTTAATGCGCTGGGAGGCCGGTGGTCATGAAGAGACCGCCGACAACGAGGGAGGCGCCACTGGAAGTCCAATATATTTCATTTTATACTATCATCCACTTCATTTTTCCCATCCATTATCATCCACTTCATTTTTCCCATAAAATATCAGCTTAAATGGGGAAACAGAAAATTAAATATAATTTCCAATTGGGTAATGTGAATTTCTTTCTTTGAGAATGTAATTCTTCTACAAGTCAGCAGCAAAACCCAACCTCCTGTTATTTTTCCTTCCTACACAGGCTCCATAAGAAAATATTACTTTTTTATTATTCATAATTATTTTTATGATTTATTAGAATTACTATGGCTTAGGACCAGGGTATTTATAGGACCACCTTCTGCCACCAATAGCCTCTCACCGACCAGTCCTCTCTCATAGAGACAGGCTTCTCAGGGTGCCGTCGGCCAAACAATGTCGACTGGCAGCCCCCAGGGGGAGAGCCTTCTCTGTGGGGGCACCTGCCATCTGGAACGAGCTCCCCCCTGAGATAAGGAGGTTACAGGACTTACGCACCTTCCGCCGCGCCTTAAAAACATTTTTACTCCAACAGGCTGGTCTGGCTTAAGCCTCCTCATTACACTGGGTTTTAAAAGGTTTTATATAATTGGATTTTTTAAATTTGTTCTAAGCCTAATTATTTAATTTATTTTTTTATTTTTTATTTTTATATGCTACTGTATTTTATTTTGGCTGTTCACCGCCCTGAGTCCCTTCTGGGAGTAGGGCGGTATACAAATTGGAATAATAAATAAATAAATAAATAAATTATATTTATAAATACATTATAATTTATTATATTTTTTAAAAAGTATGCATTGCACAATTTGCTGAAGGAAATCAGTTTAAGCCAGTATGGAACTTTACCTGAAACTTAAACTGGCATTTTAATATTCTGAGTGCTTTGTTGGTACTTTCTGATATAAATTGTGTTTGTAGTACCTGTTCTTCATTCAATTAAACTCTTTCACATTGATCCAACTATCTCAATAACTTTTTAATATTAAGAACAAGATATTTCCATTGTGGAATTTGAGATAATGTATGGATGAAATAGTCAACATGGAATTTACACACATTCAGTATGTTTAGACGTGTGTATGGTAGAATATGTTAAATCTACTATTCCCAGTTTATATTAATGTCTAGGATAAAACAAATTGTAAGATAGTGCATTAACAGAATAATTATGGAAAGCCTGGCTATATTGTTAGTGCATGTTTCTCTCTTTCATTAATCTCTGTGAAAACATAAAATATTGGGGAAACTTGTAGTGAATTTATCTTTAAAAATGGCAACTTGATATATACGGATTCTATTAGAGACAGGTTTAATTCTGCCAATAGCTGGCTTAATGACATGGGATTGAAAAGTTGGAATTCACTCTTCATGGGACACTGTTGTTAAATAAAAACAAGGACAACCTTAAGAATAAGAGTGCAGCCTGAGAATTGATTATATGGAGGTAATTAGATCTCTACAGGCATGGAAGAGTCAGCAGTATTCTATGATGCCACTGCAGCAAAACATGAAAATATATTCTCAATTGGACTTGAAATGAAGGCTCACTGCAAGGCTGCTGAAGCTGCTTCCTTTAGCTAAATAAATTTATGAGGATTAGCCTTGTATTGGAAAAGATTATATCTACATCATTCGTTGATGACAACTGGTCATGCTCTCTAGGAGCACTTTCCAAAGACTTTTCCTTTTTGGTCTTCCAACAAGTCTAAATCATGTTCAAAATTATCCTCAAAATTGTGTGTTATTATTTAGGCTATTTTCAGATCCGTTAAAACAACAGGACACACAAATATGTTTACATAACCCAAGTCTATAAAGCTGACTGAATGCCATGAGACAACTTTCACTTGCTCTTTCTTGACAGTAGCTGAGCAGACAACTAAGGAAGTCAGCATTTGCTTTCTAAATATCTCCTTCTGACCTTTCAAATCTTTTTTAAAATATGTATGCCTTACCTTCTTTGCTTGTGGTTTGGCAGTGATCATGGCAAACTACTATTGCCCTCAAAATTCCTAAAACTGACAGTTCTGCACTTAGGCCCATTCTCCAACTATACGAGCATGCTGTTATGACATAGTCCAAGAAGTGAGAGATGGGATGAACCAAGCATTTATTCTAAGGAGAACATAGACAGCTCATTCAAGAACAAGACAAATACAATGCTCCTTTTGAGGTTACCTTTCATGCTTTGAAATAGCATTTCCTTGTCTTTCAAGCAAATCAAATTCCATGTTACTGCGGATTCAAATCAATTTGAAAAGAAAAGTAGTAGAGCTAAAGCTCTGCATTTTGGATCTTGCTGATCAGTTGAAGCAAACTGATTGTTCCTTGCTGTAAAACCCAATTCAGCAAGGCTGAGGATCCAGGCAGTCCAAGAAATCAGTTAACTAAAGGTGGTTCAACTCCTTTAAGGAGTGGCTACCTGCTTGGAACTGTAACTGAAGTTGAACACAGTGGAGGATCTGGCAATCTCTAACCATTTGAAGACTGATCAACTTCCTTAAGTCCTGTGTGAGAGAGGAATTTTGTTTCAGATGATTGAGATAAGTTTCTCTTTGAGCTAAACAAAAAACTCGTAAGTGAAGAGGGGAGAAAAGCTTTCTACATTTTTTGACTTGAGAAGCTACAGGTAGAAAAAAGAAACTGAATAATATTTTTCTCCTCAAAGTGGATGCCTACTTTGAGCCAAAAGTATACTTATTTTTTGTAGTTCTTTCTTTGGAAACTGATGGATAAACAACTTTGTGTATGAGCTGGACTCAAGAATAAAAATTGGCAATGCAAGCCTACCTCTTTTGTATATGCATGGACATCACATACATATTCAGAAGTGAGGCTTGTATCACATGAAAAGAGCCTGGTAGCTCAGCAGACTAAAAAAGCATTGTGATTAACACCAGCTGTCTGCAATTACTGTAAATTCGAATCTCACCAGGCTCAAGGTTGACTCAGCCTTCCATCCTTTCTAAAGTAGGTAAATTGAGGACCCAGTTTGTGGGGGGCAATAAGCTGACTTTGTATAAATATACAAAAGTATGAAGGCTATTGCTTAATGCATTGTAAACCACCCTAAATCTCCGGAGAAGGACAGCATATAAATCAATTTTTTTAAAAAAGTGTTCTATGATCTTGTCAAATTTGGCCCCCCTCTGTGGAAAAGTGGATGGGAGAATTCGGCCAGGTGACTGAGTTGCATTAATGATTTTTCCACTTGAACAAAAGAGTTGCTTAAAGCTTCAAGGTCATGGATTTTTTTTTTTAATTGAAAAAGTTTTACAATACAAGAATTTTTTCCATTTTCACCCCTCCTCCCCTATCCCCCTCCCCAACCCCTCCCATCCTCCCTCAACTCCAACCCCTTCCCTCCCCACCCCCCCAACTTCCGCTACAGGTTTAAAAAAAAAACCCGGTTTAGAACAAGGGAAAAAGAAAAAGATTATTAAATATTCAAATTCTAAATTAAACAAATTTTGAAAGAGGAAAAGAAAGAGAAGGAAGGAAAGGAAGAAAAAGAAAGGTAAAAGAAAACAGACATTAATATATTTCTAAAATAAACAATATTGTAGTAAATAAGAAAAAAACCCCTTAATAACCATTATAATTCTATCCTAACTACACCCCTTAACTAAAGAAAAGCCCCCAAAAACATAAAACATAAGAAATATATATGCATATATGATTATAATCATACAATTATATCATTAAGAAAATTATCTTTTGTTTAATTCATTTCTCAGTCTCTATAATCCAATTTTCAATCTTCTCTTCAACTTGATTGGAATCAAACATATTTCCTCAGATAAATCCTGCATCAATAATCTTCATCTTGCCGCTGCCCCCATCAGCAAAGTAAAACATTTCTCCACACAACCCCCCGAGTGACTTTGTATAAATAATATCCAACCACGAAGGTATTCACACCTCTAGGAAGATCCATTCAAACTAACTTGTGCTAAACCTAAAAATAGGCTTTCGCAGCCTTAACCAAACCTTGAAGAAAAAAAAGAAAAGAAAAAACCAACTAGAAGCTGCATTCCCAGATGTTCCCTTAAAATTCTTTCAAATCCTGCCACCCTTTGCAATGCAGTCCTTCGGGTTATAAAGTATTTTCAATTACATAGTCTTCTCCTAGAAGATGAGTTCCACAAAGAATATATAATTGGGTAACCAGTGATCGCTGCTAATTTTGCAGCAATCTATCAACACTCAGGATATCATGTCCAATCCAGGATAAACTACATAGTAAAATTTTTGTAATCCATTTTAATATATAAGTTTAATGTTAATCCAACTCAAAGTAAACTGATAACAAATTGTTATACGTCTTAAAAGATTTTTTTATAATCCATTTTATCCGAATCTTTCAGTGCTTTCTAATTCAGTATCAAACGATTCAAGATGCTCCTTAAATTTATCATCTGTGGTTTCCAGTCGGATTTCCTCATTAACTTCTTCCTGTCGATTAGCATCACCCCCCATTTCTTGATAAGTACTAGACCTCTGCTGCTGGTCATTTCGAAGTAAAACTTTATTTTTTGAATCTTCCTCCAGCAGTTCAAGGTCCTGTGATCCCCCTCCAAGATCATTGAGGTGTTCAATTTTCTCGTCAGAAAAATCCATAGTAGAATCCTCTGGACAACCACCAAATTCTCCTTTTACTTTTAACACACTTTGATTTTCTTCTTTCTGTTCACATTTTGTAGACTCTGTTTTGGATATTTTATTCTTGAGATATTCCGGTGCTCCCTTAAAAATATTTTGGTAAAAATATTCTGCTTTCTCTATAGTATTCAGACAATGTCTCACACCATGATATCTAAAAATTATACCAACTGGAAAATCCCATCTGAATGGGATATTACTTCTCTTCAGTTCCTTGACCAAAAAATCAAAATCTTTCCTGTCCTTTAAGACCTTTGATGGTAGCTCTTTAAAAATCCTGATTTGTGTACCTGCTACGTGCACTCTCTCAGAATAAGACTTTTGTAAAATATCATCTCTCAGTCTTTTATCAGTGAAGTAAACAACGACATCTCTAGGCAGATTCCTTTGTTTAGCCAAACGCGAATTAACTCTGTAAACTTTCTCTATAGAACCCGAAATTAGTCCATCTTGTATCTTTAATAATTCTGCAAAGGCCTTTGCACAGGTTATTCTTAAATTTTCTCTGTTGTCTTCTTTTATACCTCTTAGCCGAATTGCAGGTTCCATAGCCTTAATTTGAAGCATAATAACATCATTCTGAATGTTGTGGTTTTTGGCCTCTGCTTCCAGAAGTTTCGTTTGTAATTCTTGTATCTGAGCTTCAAATTTACTACTAATCTCAGTCACTTTCTTCCCCATTGCAGCCACCGCAGTTGAAAGATCTGAAGCTACTTGAGCAACAGTTTGACTTAGTTGGTCATATTTTCCAGAAACCAATTCCTCAAGATCCTTCTGTGATCCTTTTATCTTATCTACCACACTCTCTAGGGACCTTGTAATTAACTCTTTTAATTCCAGTTCTGTAAGTCTCTGCAGATGAGTCATTTCAACTTTATTCATCTGACTCAAGGGGGAGCCCCCCCTTCCTTTAGGTTTAGGCATCTTTACTTTTAAAAAGAACCAAAGAAATTCCTTCTTACTTCAATAGAGAGAAAAAAAGGAAAAAAAAAAACAGAAAAAATCTATTTAACTCAGCCTTGTTCCTTTAAATTCTTTTTCTGTAACAGAATATTTCTTTCAAAGTCTTTCAGGACTGGACTCCGCTTCCATTTCCGCTCTCACTTTGCTTCAAACAAAGCCAGTCGCCATCTTAAAAGACTTTCACTTCTCTTCCTCTCCTTCCCCCTTCCCCTCCTTCCTCCTCCAAAAAGTCAATAGAAAAAAATCCATACTTGCTTTAACTTATCCTCTTTCTTTTCCAACTTGCTCCAATTATCACTTCAATTGTGGTGTTGCTCCCAGCATCTGGCTCCGCTAATTAGCGGAGGACTCTCTCGGCGCGGAGCATACCCCGGGGGTATGGAGGGAGCCATACCTCTGAGCCTTCCCCAGGACAAAGGAAAAATTCCTGGGGCGACTCAGGGGGACCCAGCCTCACCCCCCGCAGCTCTCCCTGCTCCTCCGTTAAGGAGCAGGTCTTTCGAGCCGCCTGCCTGTTGCACGGCGGCTCTTACACGCCGAGAAGCCGGCAGGCATAAAAAGCCTGCCTCCAATGAGGAAGGCGCCACCGGAAGCCAAGGTCATGGATTTTTTATCAGAACACTCTGGTCCTGGTGACCCACCCAGATTACATCTTTTACCAGATTCTTATTAACAAAGAAAGGTTAATGAATCATTAAAAAGCATAACCCACTGTTCTGACTAATGAAAGGAATGGCCCAGAAAAAGTTGATGACTCTGGTAATGTTTCCTTATGAGGACAGCCCTTTGCTACATTTCACCAAGGCATAGCAATCAGCATCACCAATGGAAAGCGTTCCAATATTAATTTGGAAAGGTTATTCTTATATTGTTTTAATAGAGTTTTTATTCCCTGTGGCTACTAGAATTATTGTACACAAGGAGCCAAGAAAGTCAAACTTTTTTTTTTCCAAGTTGGGTCTTTTACCAACTAGTCATGTCTCCCTGGTTGCTTCTAGAGCAGCTAGTAGCACTGCTTTTAGTGTCTGCAGTCAGTTAATTTTGTTGGCTTTATAGGTTGTATTCTAGTGTATATCTTCTCTATATTGCCAAAAAGGGTAAGAGAAATTATTGACTATACATAGCCATAAAAGGAAGCAGAGGATATTAATGATGTTAGGGTTATACAAATATTGAGCCAACCTGGACAGTTTGGTTGGCAGAACAAATCAGTATGTTCTGCAACTTCAGTCAAATGTTCATCCAAAAAAGATTGATCAAAGAAACAAATCAGTATGGCTAAGTTTTATTTATTTATTTATTTATTTATTTATAGTATTTGCCACCCACCTCATTTTGAAGCGACTTTATGAAGCTGATCAGCAGCTTTGAAGAGATCAAGTAAGGAAATATATTCAAATGCAAGGCAAAACACCTGCAGAAAGATGTAGTCTTGGGAAACAATTGAAATGTCAAATCCCTTATTAACTGACAATGCATATTAGTTTTCTTTTTCTGCACAACTTCAGAAAGGTTTAAATATCTTTTAAATTCAACAGATGACCATGATATTTGAGTGAACTTCAGAAGAACTATGCATGAAAAACACTTAACTTTTAATTATTATTTGTTTAGAATATTCATAAAAATGATTTAAAGTTAAGCAAATTTGTAGAAAATATCCAGCAAATACCAACAAATGTTTGATAATAATAATAGCAGTAGTATGTACTTTTAATCATAAATATAAGCAACTAAACAAAAGAAAATGAGAATTGTTGTGCAGCTGTAAACTGAGACAATTTTAAATTTGCAAACCAGTTTTTTGCTCCTGGACAAGTCATTGAACTATGTATATTTCTGAGAAAGTTTAATATAGGTAATTTGATTTAAGCAGTGCATATGATAAAGTGAACAAGATTAAATTATGGACTGTTTTGCATGAAAATTGAGTTCTAAGTTGTTTGCTGAATGCCATGATATATGGTAGAAATAAGGTATGAATAACATTATTAGTGTAGGTTCAAGGAGCAGGGAATAAGACAATGATTTGCAATAACTTTTTATTGGTTGTTCAATGTATTTATGGGGCAAAAATATAAGGTGTGCTTGTGGTAATAACAGAGTTATGTTGGTTGGGATGTGAATGTGTGTTACATGTTGATAATGCTATGCTATTGACTGAGAATCAGAATGATTTGCAATTCATGTGGGATAGCTTCTATGCTATATTGAGCTCTGAAACTTGATATATCAAAATAGATGTTAATTGTCTTTCATGTCCTGCATCATTAGTTCTTCTCACATCTCAAGTCACAACATTCCCTGTCATATGGCTATTGCTGTAGATATTATCCTCTGCTACCTTTTATGGCTATGGATGGTCGAGAATTTCCTTTACCCCCTTTTTGACAATAAAGAGAAGATATATACTAGAATACAAGCCTATTTGCTCTTGTGCCGCATGCAGAATTTTTTACTAATATAAAGATAGTAATGTCTAGTTAGGGCACATTTTAATCAATAAGACATGAGTACCAAATTGCCCCTCCCCTATATTCCCATTATTCTGGGTAGGTTGGATATGTAATCCAAAGGCTAACTTGCAAAACAACGTCTATATATATATGGGAAAGAAAAACTGGACAACTTCCTCACACACCTCAACAGCCTACACCCCAAAATACAGTTCACCATGGAAACGGAAGCGAACAACCAACTTCCCTTCCTGGATGTCTTAGTCTACAGGAAATCCGATGGCTCCCTAGGACACACTATCTACCAGAAGAAAACACACACAAACCGCTATCTGCATGCACTCTCACACCACCACCCAGCCCAGATCAACTCTGTAGCCAAGACACTCATCTACAGAACAAAACGCTTAGCTGACGAACAACACCTAAAAACCGAACTACACACTCTCACTAACGTACTAACATCCAATGGATTCCAAAGAAATAAGATTACCAACCTAATCCAAAAAGAAACCCCCACTAAAATTCAGCTTGGCTGTGTTCTCCAATCCAACCTCCACCCAATCAGAACACAGCCAAGCTCCCACCCAATCAGCTCACACCACCACTAGCAGTTAAAAGGAAGAGACAGCTGCGATCTCACATTGCTCCCGGAAACACGAAGCCGAGAACACCAGCCTGAAGATGACGAATGAGACTTCGTCGAAACGTCGCCAAGATATTTCCAATTTTACACGGGAGAAGACCCGAATAACCAAAGACATATCATCTATATCTATATCTATATCTATATCTATATCTATATCTATATCTATATCTATATCTATATCTATATCTATATCTATCTATCTATCTATCTATCTATCTATCTATCTATCTATCTATCTATCTATCTATCTATCCAGAGATATATAAAATATAATGAGAATAATGAGAATGAGAATCATGCAAACAATTGGGTATAGGATGAAAATACATAGACTATAATGACCAATCACAACCTTAGATTTAAGTTATGATATTTAACAAACCTACACCTTTCTGTACTATCACCTTGTATATACAGCACAATGTAAATAAAAGGGCAACATACACCATATCTGTTTGGTGGATGTAGATGTTCAAATGTAATCTGCATTTTTTTCTGTAAATCCGTGCATTCTCGAATGGTGTGGGAGTATGAACAGATTTCCCGAAAAATTGCAGACTACAAAATTGCAGACTTCAGCAGTTCCAAAAAGGGTCCACATCCATTTGCAATATTCAGTGTCCCTGAAGACACAGACAGACCTCCAGGTGGCCTCAACAACTCTCTAAAAGATCATGCAAATGATCAGCTGTCTGTGAGGAATATAAATCCTTCCATTCCCCATCATCTAGTCAGAGCTAGAAGCTTCTTGTATGAGAAGTGAATGTCTTCTAAGAAAAACAAGAATATCTAATTGCCTCTTGAAAAAGCACCTTTGGGAAGCTCATTGAAATGCATGTTTGAATTCAAGTGACTCCAATCCTACAACTATCTAACATTTCTAATTTTATATCAGATTAAAATATTTGCTTGTTTACTCCAGGATTTCCTGTACTGATAAAAGGTTCCCAGTCTCATCACCTATGATCTGATAATGGAAACAATGTTTCTTTAACCACTAAACTATAATAATTATTGCTCAAGAGCATGAGAAAAGCTCTTAGATTACAATTAAAGGCCCTAGTAATTTATTATCCTGTTTCCCACAGTGGCCAATCAGAAGACATTTCACTTGATTAACAGCTAACCCTGCTGTTTTTAGAATGAAAATGACATCCTTTAACTGTTGCACATTTTATGAAGTAGTAGTTAAATAAAATATAATTGAGATATCAGAATAACAGAGTTGGAAAGAACTTGGAGGTCTTCTAGGCCAAGCCCTGCTCAGGCAGGAAATTCAATACCATTTCAGACAAATGGTTGTCCAAACTCCTCTTAAAAGCTTCCAGTGTTGGAGCATTTACAACTTCTGGAGGCAAGTTGTTCCACCGATTAATTGTTCTAACAATCAGGATTTTTTTTCTTAGTTCTAGGTTGCTTTTTTCCTTAATTAATTTCCATCCATTGCTTCTTATCCTGCCTTCAGGTGCTTTGGAGATTAGGTTGACCTCCCTACTCTTTGTGGCAACCCCTTAGCAGAGGTGGGTTTCAGCAGGTTCTGACCAGTTCTGGAGAACCTGTAGTAGAAATTTTGAGTAGTTTGGAGAATTGGTAGTAAAAATTCTGACTGGCCCCACTCCCATCTATTCTCTGCCTCCCAAGTTCCAGCTGATTGGGAGGAAATGGGGATTTTGCAGTAACCTTCCCCTGGATTTTGGAGGGAATGGAGATTTTACAGTATCCTTCCCCTGCCACGTCCATCAAGCCACACCCACCAAGCCATGCCATGCCCACCAAGCCACACCCACAGAACCGGTAGTTAAAAAAATTGAAACCCACCACTGCCCCTTAGGTATTAGAACATTATTTATGGAGTGGTAATCCTAATCGTAATCTTGATTCTATCCCTCTTTTAATGCAGCCTAGGATTTTGTTGGCTTTTTGACAGCTGCTGCACAATGCTGGGTCATACTTAAGTGATTGTTCACTAGGACTCCAATATTCCGCTCACAATTACTACTATACTACTACTCTATACTATACCTGTGCATTTGCTTCTTCTTGCCTAAATGTAGAACCTTACTTTTTTCACCACTGAATTTTTTTTTGTTGGATAGGGCCCAATGTTCACATCTGTCAAGATCTTTCTATATCTTAAGCCTATCTTGTGGAGTGTTGGCTATTCCTGCCAGCTTGGTGTTGTCTGTAAATTTGATGAGTTCCCCATCTATCACCTCATCTAAATCACTGGTAAAGATATTGAAGAGAACTGAGCCTAAGGCAGAACCTTGGGGTAGCCCACTGCATACTTCTCTCCGTGTAGTATCAGTTCTATTGCGGATTGCACATTGAGTGTAATCAGACAGTTTACAAACCCATCTAGTGGTGATTCTGTCTAACCTATATTTTTCTATCTTATCAAGTAATAGGTTGTGGTCTACTTTATCAAATGCCTTACTGAAGCCCAAGTAAATTATATTGAGAGTATTCCTCTGGTCCATTAATTAAAAAAAAAAAAGTATGTTGCCACAGTTCCCTTTACTTGGAAGCATTTTTCTAATCTAGTCCCTGAAACACAGCTGGAGTTCCATTACACCAAAAAACATTTTTGTAAACTGAAACAATCTTTGGAGTGTTTGCAAAGGCTGTTTTCCTTTTGGAGAAATTCAAACACTATTTTCTTTCCTTGAGAGAGATTTGCTAGTACTTGCCCTTAAGCTAACACAGATAAATGAAGAGGTGAGATATTTCTTGTAACTTGATGGCAAAAAGTAAAATAGAAAATAAAGCTCAGATAAAGGCTGAATTCAGTTGTTTAACTGAATAATTCACAATGGTCAATTTTTCACAATACCGTAATGCATAAATCATGGTTTACAAATGGTTGAGTTTGAATAACATATATGAAGCCAAAATAAATTTTAAAAATGCAATATGACCTAGCATACAGTAGTGGGTTTCCATTTTGGTCACTACCAAAATGCTCGCGGGTGTGCATGTGCTCATGCGAGGGTGTGATGCTTCTGCGCATGTGCAGAAGCTTCTGCGCATGTGCAGAGATGTCCGGGTAGATGGGCAGAGCCTCTTGTCACCGCCGCTACCGGATCACCCGATCTGGGGTAAACTGGTACTATAGCATTTAATGAACTAAACCACATCCTAGAAATTAAGAGATTCATTTAGTTAATAGAATAGTAATTACTATTTTAAACTTTAGTAAGTTTAAAATGTAATCTTTTCTTTCAAATATAATAGGAGGAGTGAATACTAGAAAAACAAAAGAGAAAGTGCAGCAGTTGCTAAAATATATCTGATTTTGTAATTTATGGCGGAGATTATCATACTATTTGTGAATGCAAACTGGTTTTGTTACTGCAGTCTTTGTAGTAGGTATTTCCCAAGTCCAAGCCTCTCGGGCTATATGTCTAAACAACTGATGAGTAATTACTATGCAGCTCTGAGGCAGAGAGCAAAGAAAAGGGGAAGCTATTAGAAGCACTTTATTTGAGATATGAGCTAGAGCAGATTGCTGTTATTGTTTTTTTTTTCTGTGCTGTAGGGAATGACTGAAATACACCACATTTCTCTTAGAAAATAAAATAAACAATACCATACCCCTTCGATGGGGTGTGCATTTTTATCAACTCTGTAATAGTTTTTAAGTCCTTGAAATCAAAGCTACCAATACTGACTATTCTTTTTATGGACAAAGCAAAGGTTTACACACGGAGAGGTACACAAAGATACATATATTTACATATATACATGCATGCCTAACAGAAATTATGGGATAGAGAAAGAGAAGCTAAGAGGAAGACCAATGCAATTAATGAAAGAATCCCAATGACCCTTAAGCATCCCAATGCTTACCTACGCCATGAGTAATTGGTTTTCTAGCTAACAATTCTAGACAATTAACCTTGAATTGGTTGGCATTAGCTCCAAAGAAATTCAATTTTATCTGGGGTTAAACTAAGTAGTTCTGGTTAACCAACTACCCATGTCATTCAAATTATTTTAAAAATAAAGGCTTCCTTAAGTTGAGTTTAATGTCTAGTGATTTCATGGTCAAGTTACTAGGCAGCAACTTGAAAGTGATTTGCACCACTTTTTTTCTGAGATGCTTATGTGAAGAACTTTCAGAACCTATGGGAGGATTAGTTGAAACATTTCCTATCAATCTCAACTCTACAAGAAATCACAAATCGTGTGATTGAAAGAGATATACACATATACACAGTCCATTACATTAACTGCAGTGACTTCTTCACCTCCACTCTTGTGTTATGAGAAATTGTGTCTTTATCTTGTCATTATCAGAGATTATTCTCAGAAATCCTTTCATACTAATGACAAACATGTTGGGGTTTGAAATGCAGGGAAAACAGCTTCATTGTTCCGGCCACCAATCTATAAAAATGTTTCCCAAGAGTACCACATCTCTTATCTATATTATCAGCTTATAAGAATCAGCATTTTAAAAAAAATCCTAGGACTTTTAAGAAATATATTTCTGTACATTTTTTCACATACTTTTATTTCTTAAAAAATTATCTATTGTGTTGAATTTATTGTATGTAAGATGTTTGAAAACAATTCTTTTATTGGGCTGTTTCCCATCTGGATTTCTGAAGCTTCCAGATATCATTATCTTATATATATGTTCCTACAATGCATGGATACCTATCGGGGGGGGGGGGATTATAAAACATATCACAATTCAAACTCTGCAATTTTTGTACTTGTATTCTGACACCACCTGCAAGTATGTTAGTGGCAGAGCTTCCATTGTGATTTCAAAGCCTATTTTGTCATTAAAAATTTTAAATACATGGTACATTGAGCTAATTTTTTTATACAGTAGAACTTCCAAATATGCTACATTTACTAATAATACAAAACAATACAATGTTCAACAGTTCTTTTAAACTAATAAATATATGCCCTAACCATATCCTAAGTGCATTAGAAAGAATATATCAATTATTGCTTCTATGTTCATTCTTAATAAAGCTATACCACACTGTTGGAAAATCTTTAACTTAAAAACTTAACTTTCTTTTTAATCAGCCTCTTCTTTAAAAATATTTGCAATAATTATAAAACTAAATGATTAGGTTTTTTATTTTTATTTTACTTCTTGTATTCCATATCCAGGTTAAGGTAAAAATAAAGGTTCCCCTCGCACATATGTGCTAGTCGTTCCCAACTCTAGGGGGCGGTGCTCATCTCTGTTTCAAAGCCAAAGAGCCAGCGCTGTCCAAAGATGTCCGTGGTCATGTGGCCAGCATGACTAAACACCAAAGGCACACGGAACGCTGTTATCTTCCCACCAAAGTATTTTTCTACTTGCATTTTTTACATGCTTTCAAACTGCTAGGTTGGCAGAAGCTGGGACAAGTAATGGGAGCTCACCCTGTTATGTGGCACTAGGGATTCGAACCGCTGAACTGCCAATCTTTCAATCGACAAGCTCAGCTTCTTAGCCACTGAGTCACCACATCTCCTATATACAAGTTACAAGTTGTCCAATAGGCACTAATGGAAAAAAAAACCCAGTATTGATGCAGCAACTTTTCATTATCTTCTTCAATTGCTAACCTAGGTATAATATTTTAATTAGTTTCTCTATTGTATGTACATTGAGATAACTTAAAGGAATACTGTAATCACAGTAAGCAAAACATGAATTACCTAAAAAAGGAAGAGGGTGTTAGAAAGAAATTTAAAATGTCTCTACCCTGACTCCCTTTTGAATAAGAGGAACTGAAACAAAAATATCTTCAGCTTTTCAAGATTCTGTTATTGTATTGTATATTGTGAAATTTATATTTTTCCATCGTAGAGGCAGAATTAGTCTGTGGGGTTCCCTGAAAATCAGCCATTAAAGCCCTGAAATATATTTGCAAATACATCCAATTGAACATATCTACTGCCTGACTCCCCACTTCTAATTTCTTTCTTCGTTTTTTTTTTTAATTATCAAGGATGGGAGAGAGAAAAGGGGTATTAAAATTGTTTTTTTTCCCAAGAATGTGTTGGGGAAGATGGCCAAGGAATATCATATTCAGAGTTCATCTATGATCTTGTGCTAGCAACATCAGTGAGATAAAAAAAATTAGAACAATTATTTTCATTTTATCTAATATGGAGTGAGGAATCAGTGTCTCCTGCAGGTACTCCAAAGGCCTGCTATCTCTGCATACCTATATCGAGTGGGTTGCTCCCTCAAAGAAATGTCTCTATTGTTGGGATACTGTTTTAATGGCCAGCAACTTTTTATTGAAAAAGTGTCTTATGCTACAATTAGGTCAACTGAGAACATGGCTGCGATTTTTAGTCCTCATTGGAATCCTGTTTTAATACAGTCAGTTAGGATTAACACCTGGTTTACACAGCTATGGTTTTGCTGGAAGCTGGCTTGTTCCACATGCAGGTGTTCATCTATTATGGAACCTATCCTATTTATAAATATAATTATAAGGAATATAGGATTATATTCTCAGCCACTACTAATAACAATATAAACAAGGTAGTTTTCAAACTAGACAATCTGACAATGGTGTTGGAGAAGACTTTGATAATACTATGGACAGCTAAGAAACCATACCAATGGATCATTGAACAAATGAATCTAGAGCTCTTGCTTGGCTCACAAATGATCAGGCTCAAATTATCCTAATTTGTACACATTATGAGAATACTCAGACTCTCTGGAAAAGACTAATGCTAGGTAAGGTAGAAAGAAAGAAACGAAAAGGATGACCACCAGAAAGGTTGATGGACCCATTTACAGTGCCAATGTGTACACCATTGGGTGATCTGAAAATACAGGTTATAAATAGATTGTTATGAAGAAACCTAGCTAGGTGATCAGTAGGAGTTGAAAGTGTCTTGGTGGCCCAAAATCAATTACAAAAAATAGGAATAAATACTAAACAAAGGCAACATGAAAAAGCAGTGGTCCTCTCTGTCCAAAATGTGGATCTTGTCCTGACGGCTTTGTTTTCCTTAGGATTCAGCAGTCCATTTGCATTTAAAAGACAAAGGCTACTCTTTTGAAGGCAGCAAAGTCCACATTTTGAACAGAGAGGACCTTTGGTTTGAAAGAGGGGTCAAAGAGACCATTTAATTTCAATATTTAACTGCCCTCTCTCAACAAGGGGGGGGGATACAAAATCATCTATCTCCAGTGTAAAATACAGTCTTTTTAGCAGTTCCAAGAAGGCTCCACACCTATTTGCACTACTCAGGACACAGAGTGGCTTCAGTGACTTTCTAAAAGAATGCAAATGGCCAACTGTCTGCAATGAGTATAAATCCTTCTATTCCCCATTATCCAGTCAGAGCTGAAGAAGCTTCTTGGATGAGAAGTGAAACATCTTCAAAGAAAAACAAGAAAGCCCAGTTGCTTCTTGAAAAAGCACCTTTGAGATAACCATGACATGGATGACTGAGAATCTTCATAGACATTTCCCTTGGGACATCGCTATAGGGCACTGAATGACAAAATAATTAGACCAGGGAAAAGGTGTCTTTTTTCCCCCTTTGGGTCATCACTCTGCTGAATACCTAATCCTCATAGAATAATATTATATCTAAGTGTATTTACCCATATTGTATGGCTGTGGTATTATTATTATCCTTCTAGTCTTCTCTACTTCCCCCTGTTATTTGTATCATTATGACAATTATTATTATTCTGTTGCTTTACATGTAGCTTCTGCACCAGAGACAATTCTTTGTAGACAATTCTTTGTGTGTCTAATCACTCTTGGCCAAATAAAATATTTTAATTCTAAATTGTAAATTCATTTGTAAATTTGAATTATTGCAACTTTATGAATTGTATGGTGCTTCATAAATCAATGTTTATGATTTTATATGTGAATGAAGTCACGTTCTAGTCATGTTACCCAATAATACCTATTCAGCCATAATATCTGAACAGAATTGGAAGGGTAATTTAGGTCACCAAGTTCAACTCCTACCCAGTGTAAAATACCAGATTAAACCATTGCCAACTGATGGTTGTTAAACTTCTACTCAAATGCATCCACTGATGTGAAGGCCAGCAGTTCTCTGAATAATTGATGCCATTGTCAAAACACTCATTGTGATAAACTAGCTAGGAAGAACTACTGACACATAATCACAGGTATTTTGAGGAATAAAACACAGTAACTTTCAAATAGTTTTTTAGTATTTGTATTTACAAAACTTCAAATACAGTTTGATAAAAAATAGAGATTAACTGATAATTTGAATGGGTTATTACTTTGGAATATTAAACTCAAAGAAAATATTGAGAAAGAATAAAGCTTACCTACCTCTGAAACTGGTAATTGATTGCATAAATCTTCTTTAGATTATTCATCTGCAAAAAGAATCTACTTCAGACAGAATATTTTTACTTTTGAAGTCTGGGGTTAACATTTCAAAGCAACACAGGCTTTTATTTATTTATCTGTATATTCCTTGTTCCTTCCCTATGGGTGTATGTTTTTGTTCAACATTCCTTATATTTTGTTTTATCATGTTTTTTTAAGATTCTTCCACTTGTCTCACTGATTTAATCAAATGTGTACTAAACAAAGTGCCATAGTTTAAAGTTTCGTATGTAACCAATGTGTAGTGTACAGTGTATAATGCATAGGCTGGAGAACCACAGTTGAGCTCTCAGGTCTGTTAGGGGATCTTGGACAAATCATTGTCATATTAAGGCATGATTTGTTTGTGGTTGTCAAATAAATCATAACAGGGTGATTACTTATGCAAGAATGAGCCATAAGGCATAATTCATAACCTACAAAATCTATTTTGCTGTAACCTATCAAAATAACTGCATTGTGGCCCACATGAATTCAGTTTCAATCTACTTTGTCTGTCAAGGGGTTAATATGTATAGGGCAATGTAATTCAGCATTTATAGAAATAACGGGTTGCAAAATAAACACTTCAAAAATAATAGCAGGGACTAATATATAGTATAAACCATTTCTGGATTTATAATGCCACCCCTACTTTTTCCTTAAAAGAAGAAGACAGGAGTAACATAGACTCAGTGTAGGAGCTAAGATGAGGAAAGAAGGGGAATGATTATGGTTAAAATCAATATACCATTCTTATCAGCTTTGTTTGCTACCATTGTGTTACATTGGGTTTAGTTAATCACCTTTGGTGGCTGAACAAGAAAGGGATGTGTTTCTTATTGATGATAGGCTTTTGTTTTTAATCAATGTCTACATTTTGTTTCAATATGCTGTTCTCTGGTAATTTGCTTTCTTTTGGTCAACATGGACAATTTAGTTATTGCATCTTATAGGAGCATTTGGACTGATCTGGTGAATGATGTGGAACCTAACCAGCCTATCTCTGATGATAGGTAACTTGAGGGAGTTTCAAATGCTGGGAAGGAGTTCTTCGCATCCAGTCTGCTTCACCTTTCTGAATGTTGATCAACAGGAATGTATGTGGGATATACCAGGACAATTAAACATGAGGCAAACTGAAAAAGTCCTAATTTCACAGGTTTATGAACTAGGAATCCAAACCAGGTGGTTTTGCCCAAATGTTGGAGAGAAAATGGTCTTCACTGAACTAATAAAAAATAAATATATTGAGAATATTTAATTTATTTAGGATTTAGAAAACTTCTCCTGACTATCATTTTTTCCTAGGTCTCAAAAATTTTAGTTATTGACCATTAGCCACATTGGTCCCCAAGATAATGGGGTCCAGGATAATGGGATCCATACCAATCTAGACAGATGTCAAATGTTAAAATTATTTTTTAAGTTTTCCCTAATGAAGTCACTACCTGGTGGTACTGCAGGAATCCTCTATGCCAGGGTTGTCAAACTCCCATCCCGCGAGTTGGATGTGTCACATGCTGGCCATGCCCACACCCGGTTTAGTGAAGGGGGAAAAAGTTCTGATATGTCACGTGATGCCACTGTGATGATGTGAATTCGACACCCCTGCTCTATGGAGCATTTATCCTTTGCTCAAGTTACCCAGGTAAATAGATATTTATCTCTACTATGTGGCTATAGCTCAAAGGCAAAGAAAGATTAGGTAGCAAACTTCCCACATCATATAATACACACTAATGTTCCAGATGCTACTCAAGTATCAGTTAGTAAAAAAAACCATTTTAGTTAGAGTTATATACATCAGAGATAAATCCAATATCAGATGATAGCATCATGGTACGATAGAACGTAGAAACACAATCCTTTTCATGGGACTTGGTTCAAAGGATTTATTGGGGGTGGGAAGAAGGGAAATCTGAGAAACTGGATGTGAACCAAATAATTAAATTTAATTTATCTCATTTTTATGCCGCCCAACTCCCAAGTACCCATACTTTTATTACAGGATAAGTAAACTGCAGGCCTTACTTTCATGTAATGGATGTGGAGATCATCCTCTAGGAGATATGTCCAAATTCATTAACCACTTAATAACATCTGATTTCTAATCACCATCAACTAGTCAAGTTTTTATATCTCTGCCATATTTTGATTGGTAGATACCACCATATCAGTCATTGTTATGTTTATAATACAGTATATGCATACCTAATTAATGGAAATGACTGAATGTGTGAACATACAATATCAGTCTGGTCTACCTAATAAGGCTAACAGATTTTCACCTGCCACTGAAAAAAAATCTAATTTCAGAGCAGACTCCAGGTGTCAGAAGACTTTGACAAAGTACCTTCTTGTAGATCACTTCATATTGCAAAGGAGACAGAACTTTGTCCACTGTAGAAGATTAACATGGAATTCTGTGTGTCTGCAGGGATGACAAGGGATGAATGACAAATTGGTGATGATGTCATCATGCTAATGCCTTGATTTAGATATTTGTATGAGAAGTCATTATGCAGGCACATAGTCATGTTATGATGTCAGCATGTGCATATATCCATTTTGGTATTAGCAAAGTTTGTTACAGATATTAGGGCATTAAGGGACTCCAGGACCAGGTTCTGTTTCACAAAGTCCATATAGGTTTCTTGCAATTCCCTAACTAACTAGGAGGCCAAAGGCACCTGGGGCTGGGGCGGTGGGCATTTTCCATTATAGAACTAGAGAAAACAATGGAAAATAAACTAATGAATGAGCAATGATTCTGATATACATTACATTCCATACATTATATGGAATAAGAAATGAATCTATATAATGTATTTTGAGCCACCATCTTTTTCTAGGAACTGGCCCTGTTTATTGAACTCTTATAAGCTGCCAGATATTCAGTATCTTGCTCATAATTTTTGTAACTAATTAAAAAAAAAAAAAGAACAGTTTGCAGACTGAATTGAGAATTTTGAAAGGAATACTATTCAATCATTCCAGGGTATAAACTCAGTCCACGGGGGGAAAAAACTTTTGTTTTTTAAAAAAACATGAATAAATACAAATGAGTAATGTCCTTAATTTGGACTCCTTAGTCAAGGAGGGAAATGGAATAATATTTTTTGTGTATGTGTGAGAGAGCTAGGCTCCCCTTACCCTTAGTACCCTTTGTACTAAAACACTTTAAGGTTGATCATCTCCTCAAAAAGAAGGAACATATATCAGAAAATTCTCCCCTATGGTTTTGTTCTGATTTGAGAATGTGTAACAGTAATTTTTGTTTTATCTTTTTATTTTTTGAAAGAGAAGGGATTCTGCTTTTTATTTTCTTTCACTTCTGTTTTTCCTGTGTTCTCATTTTTAACTGGCTACTTAAAAAGAAAATCCATTTATATAGATCATCTGGAGAAAATAAGCAGGCAGGCCTTTAATGATACTTGAACAGATGTGTGAATTCCATCACAGTTTGTTATATGCTGACAGAGAAATAAAACCAGGGCTGAAGAAAAAAAGTAATTCTTTAAAACCAATGAGTTTATTTGTTATTATGTTTTTATTCAAACTTACAGTTAAACAAATAAAAACTAATACAAACCAATGAATTTAAAGGTACAATAAAGTAATTGGTTATTCCTCAGAAATTTTCCATTTCGTTCATAAGATTGAACTGATGGAACATCTTTATGAAAGGTAACTAAAATTATCCTAGTTACATTAACTTGGTTGTTTGCCTTGTTTAAAGATTGACAGAAGTTCCCAAGTTTAGACCACCAGATTATGTAGATAATGATATTTCAGAATCAGAGAATAACAGAGTTGGAAGAGATCTTGGAGGTCTAGAATGTCTCCAACACTCCTGCTCAAACAGGAAACCCTATACCATTTCAGACGAATGGTTATCCAATCTCTTCTCAAAAATTTCTAGTGTTGGAACAACCAGAACTCCTGGAAGCAAGCTGTTCCACTGATTCTGTCTGTCAGAAAATTTCTCCTCAGTTCTAGGTTGGTTCTCTCCTTGATTAGTTTCTATCCATTGCTTCTTGTCCTGTCTTCAGATGCTTTGGAGAATAGGTTGACCCCCCCTATTCTTTGTGGCAGCCCCTCAAATATTGGAACACAGCTACCATGTCACCTTTAGTCCTTATTTTCATTTAAGTAGACATGCCCAATTCCTGCAACCATTCTTTTTATGTTTTATCCTCCAGTCTGCTAATCATCTTTGTTGCTCTTTTCTGTAGTCTTTCTAGAGTCTCAACATCTTTTTATATCATGGTGACCAACACTGGATGTAATATTCCAAGTGTGATCTTACCAAGACATTATAAAGTGGAACTAATGCTTGACATGATCTTGATTCTATAGACCTCTCTTAATGCAGCACAGGGCTGTGCTGGCTTTTTTGGAAGCTGTAATGTGCTCCTGATTGTCCACTAGGACTCCAAGATCCCTCCCACAGTTATTACTATTGAGTCAGGTCCCACCTACACTATATTGTACATTTATATTTTTCTTGCCTAAATGTAAAACTTTAGTTTTCTCATCATTTCCTTGTGCATTTCTGCAACTTGTTAAAACCACAAAAGGAAAACAACTCCAACTCCTTTATATAAAAAGGACGTTCATATGGATGAGATTTGGTAACAATACAAAAACATGAATGATTATCTTTATTTCTGAAATATGCTTTCCATCTAACTAAGAAAAGTGACTCTGAGATTTTCATTATGTTGAAAAGGTAGATTTTATTTCTTTCAAGAAATTTAATTAACATTGATTAAAATATGTTCTCTTGGATTTGTTGGGAAATTAAAGTAGGTCTGATAAAGGAAATCATGGATCAGGTTGTACACAGATTTACAACAATGGAAAGGTCATTGAACATCTGTAGTGGCCCAAGTAAATAATTTTAGACCTGGGCCCTAGAGGTGTATTTTGCATTCTCATGCTAATATGAAAATAATAACTTTTTTTTAATTTAGAAAATAATTAAGTATTTTTTAAAAAGTTAGTGACTGAAGATCCAACAATGTTGGATCATAGAACCTGGTACAGTTCAGTTTTTAATTGATTTTGATTTGATTGAATTATTGATTGATGATTGATTGTTGATTGATTGATTGATTATATTCATATGTCATATACCAATAGCAGAGAATATTTGTACCTCACAGTTGAAATGAGGGGTCCTTGGTTCTCTCTGAGTTTGGTTGTTTCCTTGCAGATGTTTCATTATGCAAGCTACTAGGTAACATCATCAGTGCTGGTAGGGAGTGGGGTTTGCTCTCATTTTATATTAAGAAGCTTGCCCAGTCAGCATTGGGGATGGGTCTTGGTGGTTCTTTGATTGCCTGGCTTACTGTCACTAAATCTAACAAAATTCAGAGCAGTTTACAATAGACAACAACAATAACAATATAAAACCATTATAAATAAAACTAAGCCAATCCTTCCTGACTTGTTATTTTGTGTCCTGCATTCATGTATTATATACTCCTGTCATTACCCTCCCAAACCTATTTTCCAGAATTTGTTGGTGGGAAGCTGTCAAGGGACTCCTGCAGATGCACAAACTCATCACCACAGTTTTGTAACTGAAGTCAGGGAAAAATCTCTTCCAGGCAACAAAAAGCAATAAAATCTAGTTCATTGAAAGGAACATATATGATTCAAGCTGGTTTATGACTGAAATAGAAATAGCAAATATAATGTCATTTGCCAGCTGTCTCATAATTGCTCATTTAACAACTGTCTAAATTCATGATGTGACTTGAAATGACTATATTAAATACAGTGCTGGGAGATTACTAGAATGTCTGCTGTTTCCTTTTAGTTCTATAGAACTTGGTCCCATGGAGATGCCAATATGTTTACAGATTTGTACCTTGATATGCAATAGGCTTTCTTGCTTGCTTTATTCAGTTTGTATGGCTGCCCATTTCAACAAGTGACACTGCCCCATTTAATCTTTTCATATGAAACACACACACACACACACACAGAGAGAGAGAGACAGACAGAAACACACACACACACACACACACACACACAGAGTGAGAGAGAGAGAGAGACAGAGAGACAGAGAGACAGAGAACGAAAGAGAGAGAGAGAGAAACTAACACAAAGAAGGAACATGTTGTGAAGCAAAACACCAACCTCATCATTTTTATTTTCACGAATGGTTCTGATCTGAAAATCTCCATATCGAGCTTTCTTAGAAAATGAAAACAAGGAACAGCAGCAACCTGCTTGCTTAGAAAAAAAGGACCAGGGATCATTTATTCCTGTAGAAGGGAATTTTAATGTTACAGTACATTTCACTAGTGGTAGGTAGCATATTATTAAAGTTAGGCAGTACACTATATATATAACATGCTTTCAAAATTCCAGTTGTACCACTAGCCCCAAAAAGAGATCAGTGCAATAGTTTGGATGTTTTTCCTAGTGTTCTCTGAGATCTAACAAATGTTTCTATAGTGAACATTATAAAATAGAGAGTGGAATGAATGGTCACTATACCATAAATTTAAAAAAAGATATTGTTTCATCTCACAGGAGTTGTGCTTCTCATTTACTAGTCTTGTCATAAATAAAAGTAGTTGGCCTGTTTGATTCATAGAATGGCACCTATTGCCACTGCTACTGTATTTCACAGTACAGCGTCATTCACCTTGAGATAGACAGTAGAGATTTTAGAACTAAATTCAGTGATAAGATAGATATATCAACCACCTAGAGCTCTGACTGGTATTTCTGCATGCAAAAATATGCAGAAAATGCATCATGCACATGCTTTCTTCATGTACAGAAGAAAACATTGATTAAGAAACATAAAAGTTAGTCACTCCTTGGTTTAGGTTGCACTTTGCAAGAGCCAAGTTTAATATTAGTACAGAAAGATAATAGATTAAGTGAAAGGAAGGATGACTTTGTTGTATTCCATGAGCTGACTATTAATGAACAAGATGGTAGGTTTTTTTTTAATAATACACTGTAGCATTGCAACACATAAAACCTTATTTTAATACCTTAAGGGAATGGAAATCTACTATCAAAGAGATATTCTATGAGTACATAATCCACTGGGATTCTGATTCAGAAGCAACAGAAACCTAAACCACAAGAATTCAGAAAACAGAGTTGGAACAGACTTTAGAAGTGTTTTAGTCCAACCCCTGCTCATGCAGGGGACTCTATCCCATTTCAGATAGATGACCACCCAATCTCTTCTTAAAAACATTCAGTGGAGCACCTATGGTTTCTGAAGGCAAATCAATTAATTATTGTATCTGTCAGGAAGTTTTTCCTTATTTCTAAGTTGGATCTCTCCTTGATTAGTTTCCATTCATTGTATCATATCCTGCCTTCAGGTGCTTTGGAAAATAGGTTGACCTGCTCTTCTTTGTGGCAGCCTCTTAAATATTAAAACACTGCTGTCATGTCAACACTTGCCCTTCTAGGATTGACATTCTGGATGACTAACAACATATTAAAATAATTTTATAGAAGTATTAGCAAAGAACAAAATGCAGCAATAGTCTCCTATTCATAATATAGATAGGACCATACTTTGAAGATATTCCTCAATTTTCTCTGATTTTTTATAAAACCAACTCCCAATATAGGAAATCTGTTTTTAATAGCTGCACAACATCATATCTGCAATCTTCTATTAATTTTAAAATGGATTTTAGGAGCCTGTGGCAGACGTCAGCTGCATTCCCCAATAATATATGCTACAGCAAAAAAACCAAACATTATATGAAAGAAAATCATTTCATTATATGAGAGAGTTTTTTGCTAACTTAAAATGAACAACATCTGAACTTCCGGTTGGCACCATGGTGATTTGGACGTGAAAATAGCGGGGCTCTTCGAAGCCCCATGAAAATCCCATCCGCCAAGCCCCCGCCAGTAGGTCTGCGGACCTCCCCTGTCCCGTAGGGACAGGGGGATAAAGAGGGACCTCCTTGGACAGCCAAGAGGAATGAGCAGGTTCCTTGAGGCTGTAGGATAACCCTCTACTCCGGTGGCGGTGGGAGAGGCAGCCATTGTGGCTGCCCCAAAGCTGCAGCATCCGGGACAAGCGAAGTGCAGGAGGAAATGCAGGAGTAAGCTGTTTGAATGCCGGGTGAGTAGGAGTAGCCCAAGCGGGAACAACTTTCAAATATTTGGGACTAACAATGCCCTGGCCCTAACAGTGGCTAAGAATTATTTGGGTGAAAGATTTAAAATAATTAACAAGGAGAAGAGAAAACCCTATAAAGGATGATAATACCTACTATCTGCTTTTGGAATTTAATGTTTTTCTGGATGGATTTTTGGTTATTAAGGACAATGGACTAGCTGTAAAGAGAAAGGAGGAGAACAGGAAGTAGAATGTCTTTTTTAAAACCTGCGAGAATAATAAGTGGAGGGAGTTCAAGATGGATGCTTGTTAACAGAAGTGAAAGTGGAAACTGCAAATTGTGTATTCCTTGTTGTTTGAAGAAGAAACTATCTCTTATTTCTTGAACTGGAGTATATTGAGGAAAAACTAAGGAGGTTTGATTTTGGATGTATTCAATTTAGTTTTGAACTACTTATGGACAGTTGGGAAGAAGAAGCTATTTGGAACAGTTAAAACTGCTGATTAATGGTGTTGTAATGAAGAAGAAGGGCATACTCCTAGAAGAGGACATGATGATACCTTATATGGAATACAAAAGAACTAAATATGTTAGTCTTTATAACTTTATGGATATTGGAACTGGAAAAAAGGGGGAGAAAAGAAGAAGAAGAAAGAGTTTAGACAGAATGAGAAAAACACCATATGCTTTTTACGTAATTGATTCCTAAACAATGTAAGGAGGAGAGTTTCTCCTTTGAATAATATTCAAAGCTTTGTTCACATTTTCTTACTTTCTATAAAGAACAATATTTTTGACCATTTTAAAGAGACAGCAATTTAAAGAGACAGTAATCTATCCATTTCTCCCCTTTTTAAAAAATACTTCTTTCAATACTAATAAAGAATAAATTTAAGAAAGAGAAAGGGAGAGGAAAAAAGAAATAGAAGTATGACAAAAATATCAAAGGGAAAGATTCAAAAGAAAGAAAAAGGGAAAAAGCAAAAGCAAAAAGAAACGAATGAAATAGAAAAAAATAGAGCAAAAAAGAAAAATGTAAAAGGAAAGAGAGGGGAATATAGAAAAAACTACAAGAAATATGAAGATTATGAATGAATTTCTGAGTATTAGTAAGAATTGCTGATAGATTTAATAATTACAGAAAACTGTTCTTTTGCTTTTTTTATAGAAAGTAAGGAAATCTGGATATCTGAATATTGCTAAGAACTATTTATAGATGATGATTTCTAAAGCAAGGAATATTATTATAGAAAAAATGTGGATACTTCGAAAGAAATTTCTTTAAAAAGTTTTTATTAATAAGCATAATGCTGTAAGCTATAAAATATGAAGATTATGAAGGAATCTTTGATTACCAATAAGAATTACTTATATATTTAATAATTACAGAAAACTGTCTCTTTAAAATGGTCAAAAATATTGTTCTTTATAGAAAATAAGAAAATGTGAACGAAGCTTTGAATATTGTTAAGAACTACTTAGACATGCTCATTTTTAAAGCTAGATTCGTTATTAATAGAAAAAAATGTGAATACTTTGAAAGAACTCTCTAAAAATATTAATAAGTATTTTAATGGTTATAGAAAATGGATTTGTAAGTTGTTTAAAATGTTTTTTCTATAGCAAACAAGAGAATGGGAATGAATTCTTGAATAAGAATAAGATTTGTTTATAGATTATATAACTATGGTGAATTGGCCTATAAATGGTTTAAAATGTTGTTTTATAGAGAAAAGTGAGAAACAAATAGGAAATGGGAGAATTAATAATTTAGGAGAGAGTAGGAGAGACAATACATTTCAAAACATATTACTATTTTAAATTGCTAAAGAAGTATGATTTTGGGAATTAGATTATTTAAATTAACTTGTGAATTTGTTAAATATAAGGTTAGAAATGGAGGAAAGCATCCCTGGAGAGCAGCTGACTAGGCTGTGAACCAGCTAAAAATAAACCTAGGAGGAGTAGAGGAGGCAATGCTGGAGAGCAGTTAGAGCCAAACTGTGAACCAGTTAAATATAAGCTAAGAAGTGGAGGTAAGCATTCCTGGAAAACAGCTAATTAAGCTGTGAGCCAGCCAAAAATAAACTTAGGAGGAGTGGAGGAGGCAGTGCTGGGGACCAGTTAAAGCTAAACTGAACCAGTTAAATATAAGGAGTGGAGGAAAGCATCCCTGGAAAACAGCTTATTATGCTGTGATCCAGCAAAAAATAAACTTAGGAGGAGAGGAGGAGACACACTGGGGAGCAGTTAAAGCTAAACTGTGAACCAACAAAATATAGGTTAGGAGTGGAGATAAGCATCCCTGGAAAACAGCTGAAAAACTGTTATCCAGCTAAAAATAAACCTAGGAGGAGTGAAGGAGAAAATGTTGGAAGCAGTTAAAACTAACTGTGATCCTCCAATAAATAAGGTTAGGAGTGGAGGAAAACATTCCAGCTTATTTAGCTGGTTTGCAGCTAACTAAACTGCAATCCAGCTAAAAATAAACCTAGGAGGAATGAAGGAGATACTTTTGAAGAATGGATATTGATTTTAAAATGTCTTTCAGAGAGGAATGAAATATTTTATATTGGTTATTAGATGTGTTCTAAAAGAAACATTGACTTGATTTGGGTCTTTGAAGTACAGAAAATACATGAAATACTGATTGTTAAAATGATAAATGAATACTATAAAGTGTTGTTTGGATTTGAAGTTTAAGAATTAGGGTGACTACACAATAGAAATTTAAATGTTAGAATAAGATGTTAGATTGAATGATAAAAACTGGGTTTTGTTTTGTTTTGTTTTGTTTTGTTTTGTTTTGTTTTGTTTTGTTTTGTTTTGTTTTGTTTTGTTTGTCTTAAGATGTTTATACCGGGCCAAACTCTTGCTCCAAAAAGTTGTTGTTTTATGTTTTATGTTTTGAAAAGAAATGAAAAAAAAAATCAAAAAAAAAATGAACATCATCTGAAAATTATGGAAATTCATTATAAGTCCACTTAACATTGGTATAGTAAAATTCTTTATTGCTAAATGAGAGGATGTAATCTCATACAAATGATATTTTTATTTATAGCTAGCGTGACCATAGATAAAATTTAATATGTGTTTATTGCCAGTGAGGAAAAGAAAATTCAGTCCAAGCCATACAGGATCAAAATGACCACGTGGGTTCAATATGTCTAAATAAACTGTAAAATGTCTTCTCAAAGACATTATTTGAAATCAAAATTTAAATTATGACATTAATCAGAAAACTGTTCAAAACTTCTGAAGTCCTATCTTCAGTCTTACATTTTTCCCATATTGAGCTGTCAAATATCTATGGAAAATGCATAAGCATAGTATGAGTATATCATTATCTGTTGCTCATATTCTCTAATTTTTAGAGTCACCGTTATTTTTCAAGGTCAAATTATGTAACTATCAGAATTAATAATGATTAATATCCTCATTGCTTCATCTCATCTCATGTCAAAGTTGTTATAGTAGCCTGGTGATTTGCTGGCATTGTTTCTAAAGACAAACCCTACAAATACTTTCTATTGTGTTTTTTTTTTCGGGGGAGGGGCAGATTTTATATATGTGTGAAGATTATAGGGATTCTTTGGCAGAATTTTTGGGTTCTTCAGTTCATCTCATTTTATCCTCTTTTACTGAATAATGAGGGGAAAAAAATCTCAACCAAGATTTGGCTTCAATGTTTTGGAGACTTGGAATTAGTGCAGTCATAATTGTTGATTTTTTTTCTTGCAATAATTTACTAGAAAGAGATATACATGAAGAAAGTTAATGTGAAAAGAATCATATCATGTCATATCTCAAAATTAATGATAGACTTTCAGTAAATGAACAATGAATAATAGAACAATCTTTTAGAAATAGGAGCTATTTTCTAATTTCTATCCTACAATGTACATATCAACTTTCCTCTATAAAAATATAAACTCCTTGGCTACACAAGTGAGGGAGGGAGGGAGAGAGGGGGAAAGAGAGAAGGAGGGAGAGAGAGAGGGAGAGAGAGAGGGAGAGAGAGAGGGAGGGAGGGAGCAAGAGGGAGGGACGGAGGAAGAGGGGGGGGAGAGATTGTGTGTGTGTGTGTGTGTGCTCTTCTTGCCACCTCTCCCAAGGGAGTCAAATGGAATATATTTTGGCAGTAGGTCAGGTCAACTGCTTATTAGATACTCCTGTCTCACCCACTGCTGACCAGCTGTTAAGGCTTGATCCAAAATATGGATGACTCCATAATGATTATTACTGTTGGACAAGAGACTGTCCGAGCTAGGCAGAAAAGTCATATGGGGAATCAGTCTAGAATCTCTACATAGGTACAAGAAGGCAAAGTCCATCCCCACTTTCAATCCTGTTGAACCTGGCCCAAGAGCAAACCGTCAGTCTGCGAAGGTTCCTGTGTTATAGGCATGAACAATGAAATAAGTATTTTGAAATCATGTGCAAATCTGATTATTTGCACTTAACAATTACAATCCTGCTAGATGGCACTATACCATCAATTGTGACAAGCTGCTGTCTACATCTCTGGGATCTAAGGTCTGAAGTAGAGTCACGGTGATGGTCTATTTGATCATTTCATCCCCAGAGAGTCATGAGGATTTCCCCAGCTTCTTTTTAGTTCCATATATCTAAAGAACAGAGAACTCTTGTCTAGAGATATAATTTTATTTTCAGATGGTCTTTCAAATAAGTGATGTGCCAAGCCATGCATGGATGCTCTGTATGTTGTGCCATTCATTCTTTGTTATCCTTTCTCTCACCCATTACTACTTGTTTTTAATCACCATATGAGATCTCACTTCACCCAAATGGGTAAAATTTGTACTTAAATTGTTTATCCCTTAATTTGAAGATGCAGAGTGTTTCAAAATGTCTTAACAACACATAAATATGTATAGCAATAATGACAACATACAGTAATAACAGTAACACTGCAATTTCACCAAATGTGAAGTAAATTGGCCTGCAGGCTTTGCTGAAGTATCCACAATTTATTTTAAAGCTTATATACAAGTTGTCTTTAACCAAGGGTCATCAACAAAAGAATTAATTGTTAATTTTTATTTCAATAGGGAATAACCTTACTGAATACAAGAACTCTTATGATTCTTGCATTAGGAAAAGAAAGTTTAATTTATGTGATTGTTGCATTTTTCAATCTTGTATGTGCACGAATAAATTAATTACAAAGACTTTCTCTTTTCTTGTTTATTTAGGAAAAGAAGAATATATTGCGACATTCAAAGGATCAGAGTATTTCTGCTATGACCTCTCCCAGAATCCTATCCAAAGCAGCAGCGATGAAATAACTCTGTCCTTTAAAACTCTACAGAGGAATGGACTAATGCTTCACACTGGGAAATCAGCTGATTATGTCAACCTTGCCCTGAAAAATGGAGCTGTCTCCTTAGTTATTAATTTGGGCTCAGGGGCCTTTGAAGCACTGGTGGAACCTGTGAATGGGAAATTTAATGACAATGCCTGGCATGATGTGAAAGTAACCAGGAATCTGCGTCAGGTAACAGTACAATGGTTACAGCAATAACTGACTTTGCTTCTGCTACAGCTAAGTGTTTGGTGATCTTGCAGTTAGAATAACATGCAGCTGAGTGTTTAACAGACCTCTGAACCCTAAGGTTCACCATGTTATGTAGAGATGTATAATTCTTTTTATACATGAGCACAGGCACACCTAGAAAGTAAATTTTAACCAGGATTGCTTTGAACAATTATGCAAACACAGCCAGATGCTTAAAGTTGTTTATGTGTGAGAGGCAGGTGGACTGGGAAGAGTAGATCATTTTTATCAAGAAGACTAGACACCTAGATAATCAATTCTTTCCCAGGCTACTAATTCATACTTGTAATTTTACAGAAGCTCCTACTTTCTATTGCTGAAACTGAATGTTTCTTTCTTTTTCCTTTTATCTACTGGGTCCCTCAACTATATTTTAAGAAATCAAAAACTGATTATAAAGATGAATAAATACCTAAAAATACATTTATAACAGAAATTTCCTCAAAGAAACATGTCCTGCCAATGAACTTATGCATAGCATTTATATCCTTAGGTTGCACTTCTGTATATAAGTTACTGCAAGAATTCCAATGAAATTGATGAGAGTTATCCATGCAAAAATGGTGGTAGGATCATATCCTAAATAGTTCATTCTATTCTATTTCATTCAAATAGTTGTGAACAATTTTGCTTTGATTGTCAAGTTAAAAAAGATTGTGATATTTTAGTGGTTATACTTGCTTTCAGAACAAACCTTTGCTTTGCTGTAAAACCAAACTTAGTGAGAGGGACTACATTAATAGTGAGACACTAATATCTTGTGAATCTATGGCTGAAATGGGATACAGACAGTAAAGCCTAAATGTAAACCTTTCAATTTTCCATTGTGGTAACAATATATCACACTTAACTCTGTGTGGGATTTGACTCTGAAAGACCAGTTACTACCACTTACCAGGAAGCTTCTGCTGGCTCTGGACAATTTGCTGATTTTTAACCCAATGTAGACATCTCTTTTATGTACAGGTCTACCAGTGAGGTTGTAGCCAGCTCTGAGCCTTCTTCTATACAATTCAAAAGCTGTGTAAAATGTTTCTAAGGATAACCCCTATGCAGGATGCTAAACATCTTATTAGAAGAAACATGTGATAGACATTTTTACAAGCTCTCTGATGAGCACAGAAAATACCAAGAAGGAGACAAGGAGGATTCCATCTGGGATATTGTTAGTGGTACTTCCAATGTTACCAAAAAGCTGTGAGACAGAGTGTAGAGTGTATAGAAGTAGTAAAGAAATAACCTAAATAAATTTGTTTAAGATATGAATATGAA